>JAYKAV010001099.1:416022-489276 GCA_035582835.1 Phoebastria nigripes
TCTTCCAATTTTTTTTCAAAAGTAGGAATATTTCATGTGGCTAAGTCATGGCGTTCTACAGGAATACAGACTCACTCCTTTATTTTTAGCTCCCTTTTTTTTTTTTTTTTTTTTTTTTTTTTGGGCAATCTGTTGCATGTAAAAGAGGCCATTCTTTCCAGATTGCAGAGCTTTAGGTGTCCTAAACAATAATTAGTCTTACTTTCACCACCATTTTTATTCTATGTATTAAGTCTCATAAACAATGCTAAATGTGTCAGAACAACTGCATCTAATACTGTTTTGATAGCAGCTGTGGCTGTGTCAGTCCATAAAGCCACTCCTATGCAGTCTCAATCTACTTCGCCTGCTCACAGCCATGCAAAGTGAGACTGAGAGTCTCCTTAGTTGCTTTTTTTTTTTTAAAGCAAACTTGCAGCAATAATCACAGTGAATGAGACTTGTTCCAGTGAAGATTTTTCTCTTCTCTCAAGCTATTGTTCTATTCGTACTCAAGCATAAAATTATTGAAATTGCATTATGTCAGACCTCAGTAATTCCCTTTCCATATTGCAACTAATGCTGGCATCATTTTCTTTTTCGAATATACACGAAGTCATTAGCCATACCAGCATCAACATGGATTTTTCATTTGAAAATATCTCAGCATATTTGCCATTTTTTATTTATGCATACTGGCTTATAATGTATAGCTTGGCACTTGCCTCATTTCACTTTTACCTTCAAAGTAGGAATGTCCTAGGTCTCCATGCTATCAGTACATTTACCAGTGAATCAGACAATTTCTTTCATTTACAGCAGGCAAGTTCCATTCCCAGTGAAAACAGAAGTAAATTTTTGTGACTCTGGATCCTCTTTTTATTCATTAGTACTCCACTGGAAAGTCAGATTACCATCTGTAAACAACTGATCCTGAATAATATCAATGACTAATCCCCCCAAAACTCTTTCACACAGATTCAAAGTCATGCTGCTTTAATTAAAAGAATAAAAATAACGATGGCTATTTGCTATATCAAATTCATCTTCCTCTGACCTCTCTCATGAAATTAGAAATCTTGACCTGTCACAGTGCTAGTGACAGATGTGGCCCTTAACTGTTAAATGACTGTTTCAGCCTCTTCACGTGTAGGATAACTTTCTAGAATAAGGAGGATTCTTGGAGCATGCTGAAGTATTCTGCAGTCTTTCATTCAGCTTTTTAAGAAGTTGCAATAGAAAAGCAGCTTTTGAACTTTATACTGAAAAGGTGAATGCTTTATTATTTGGATAAGTAACTTCTAGACTCCAATACAATACAAGTCAGACTCCAGTACAACACAAGTCTTGTGGATAGTCTATCCACAATAAAGGAAGTTAAAAGGGGCTTAGATGCTTGCTCATCCCCAAGCAGGACATTTAAAGACATTCAAGTGAAGAAGATCCTACAGAGAATGAAGTTGTTAACAAAGACAGTAGTTGTCCAGGATGGGACATTTTGTAATTGCACATGATGCTTTTCTGAATAACAGAAAAATGCACTCAGGAGAGAGACACAGTCTCTGACATCTCCTGAATTTTTTAAGACACCAATCCTACTTTTAGGGTCACAGTCACCAGAATTAAGGGGTTTGGGTTTTTTGAAGGCATTCAGGCACAATGCCTTTTTTTCAAAATAATACATAGCAAATAAAAAAAATAGCTAATGAATAGCTAGAAGTAGCAGTTACAGTACAAGATAACTAATTCAGCAATATACAAATACTTCAAAAAACTGCTGTTAGAAAATAAGTGACCTTTTAAGCACCTTTAGCACTTTCAGCAACTGGCATACAAAGGAAAGCATACCTGCACAGAGAAAGCTATGACTAATTTTGTAAGAAAAAATAATTATTAAACCCAAAACATTACACTCAATGACCAGTAATTACACACAACAGCCTGAGACCAAGTATGGCAACTGAAAACTAGGTGACTTTTCAAAGTGCCTCTGGAAAAACCCAAGACTGCAGTATTTTTGGTCATTATTGATGTGCAAGAGACGTAGCCTTCAGTATTTACAATATCACAGCTTGGTAAATCATAACTTACTTGACGTTGTTAAATTATCACCTGCAAAATGAATGATGTGCAACACGTAGTAAGATAGTAACAAGAAGATACTGGCCAAAACAAAACAAAGACTAACCTTACAGAACTCCAAGTTCAAAAGATTGCTAGATTTTTATTTATTTATTTATTTAAAATTCTGAATTTGCCCATTTACCTGAAAGAGAGCGCTCTGTTTTTCTGTACCCGGTGCCTTTTCTATCCAGGAATCCAGTGGTTTCAGTGTATTGGTATTCTGAGTAACAACAGGAAACTTAGCTGCCAGGGTTGGTCTGCTGGATACATGCAACTGTTGCTCTTGTTGCACTATCTGGAGTTTTTTCAATAACTCTTGAGGTGAAATCACCCCAGAATTGGCTGCTTGATTGCCAGAGAGAGAAAGCGGCTGTCTAGGAAGTTTGGATTGTTCTTTACCAAGTGTCTGAGACTCTAAAGTCTGGCCTGGTAGGGAACCATTGAAATATACCAAAGGTGGCTGGCTCATACTGTTTACTGGTGCTGCTGGTGCTCCAACAGCAGCAGGAGTCCTGCTGAACACAGAAGCTGTCGAGTTCACAGATCCAGTTGCACTGGAGTCCATTTTAGTCACTGACCCTGACTGACCTTGTAATTTCTGTAATAAGCTCTGAGTGCCAGCAGTATCCTGAACTACATGAGATGTTGCAATACCATGAGAAGTCACAGGTTGGAAGAGTCCTGTGAAAGTCTCACCCACAGGGTGGATATTGCCATTTTCACAGAGTCGGTTCTCGGGAAACTCAGCAAGGGGATGAAGGTCTGTTCCACGCACCATAAGCTTCTGAATGGCGGGGCAAAGCTGTTTCTCTGCAGAGGGCGAGTGCCTGCTAGGTTCTTCATAGGACAGTGAACGTACCACACCCTGCCTAACAGGAAGATTCTCTTGATGCTGTTTATTAAGCGGTTCCGAGACATCTGGCTTTTCTTGTTTTCCAAACAGTGCTGTCARAGACAAGTGCTGTGGTTCAGGATCCACATTCTGTGAGGGGAACAAAGGAAAAAAGTAAACACAGTTCCCTCATGCATAAGTTACATTAAGTGGCGACAATATTTAGCCAGCAGTATTCAAGGAAAAGCCATRAAAACTGCTATGCTCTTCTCTCCCAAGAGAATTTTTAATAGTTTTGTCACATAGGAAGGGCAAGAAGACAGTTGTCAAGCTGCTAATGTGCGAGAAAACCAGTGAATCTGAGAGATAGCAGTGGCTTCACTTTAAATACCATGAAAGAGCATCTTCCCTTTCAGCCATCAGTACAATATTAGTAAGAGACAGAAATCTCCCCTTGTGTGAAATAAGTCCGCTTCTTGTGCATCTCCCTGTCACAGCTGAATTCAGTTTTTAGGATTTTGCAGTGTGATTTAGCTTGAAGATATATCAAGAGACTTTTCTTTATTTAGAGTAACTGAATTCACCTAAAGAAAAAGAACACAAAAAATGTGGTCCAGCAATTGACTAGACCAGCTTGTGATCAAAGCAGCATCTGAAAATTGAAAGACTAGTATTTCTTCGTTGCACCAGGATAGTATGCCTGTAATTTTCATGCTTCCACATCATATGGTGGGGGTCGGGGGCTTTTTATAAAACAGATTAGTTTTTCATTAAAATAATTCCTTACTGTGGTTCCACCTCAAATTCTTGCACTGACCTTCTGACTCAAATAAATATTCCTGCATGCCTACTCGATTACAGCAGCACTAGGCAGAAAACACACAAAACATTTTACCTTGCTTTGCTGAGATATTCGTTGATGCTGATTGTCACTAGGCTTCACTGGAATTGGTTTGATTAGGTTGGGGTTGTTATAAATTGCAGAGGAACTGGTTATTTGTTTTGGCTCTGAGCAGGTCTTACACTGCAACAGAAAAGAAGTATTTTTTAGTAAGTGAGACAATATCTTTTCCCACAGTTCTCCACTATAGTAAAATCTAGACATAGCCAAGTACTCAATAACCAAAAATATTAGTTGCAGCACTGATTATGAAATGTTATGCTATTGGAAGAACTATAACAACTGCAACCTAATTTTCTAAAACCACAAAGCATATGTAAAAATAAACACTTGATTCCAAGATTCCCTGAGTATGAGGCTTCCCTCTAATTTAAATCTCAATTCTCTTTCTTACCTTCTGCCTTTCCAGCACTTAAAAAAAAAAAATTTTTAAAAAAGCACCTTAGAAACCAAGCAACAGACATGCTTTTCCTGCATCAGTAGGCAGCTAGAAGTAGTTTAGATACATGAAGGATTAATGTGCCCATAAAGAACATTTAAAATGCTTTTTGTTAAAAACTGGAATTATAACTCGAACTCTTTTACATAAATATTCCACATTGTGGGAACTTGGAGGATGCACATACCCGCACAGAAAAATAACTAAAGACTTAATCAATTTGTAGAATCAGTATGTTTTCTTATTAAATATGACAGGATTAATAACAATATTTATAAAAAGATGGGCAGAGACAGATGACAAAGTGATCAGGGACATGGAATGACTGACATATGAAGACAGAAGGGTATGACTTAATTCAGAAAAAATGCACAGAAAATGCTGCATGAAAGAAATAATAAATGGAATAGGAAAAGGTGAATAAGATGGTCTTATTTACATTGTACAAAAAATAAGAATATAGTCAATGAAACTAAAAAAGCATTGGGTATACAAAGAATGCTACTGTCAGTAGAAAAGAAAACAGTATATTGGAAGTCATTGTTCGATGACTAATTCTAATTCAGGTAATTAACTATGAATATTCTTGTAGGATAGGATTAACTTTTGTTAGATAATTCTCTAAAAAAATCTTTCCAGTTTCTTGGTTTCAGTTAATTACCTGAATTTGATGGGCTCTAAATTTTATGCCGCAGGACTAATGGCTGGGTAAGGAATGATCAGTTTTGGTTTCTCATTCTTTCCTCCAAAGAGCCCAGTCTTGTGCATTACTGGGGACAGAACTCTGTACTGGACAGACTGCCATATGGACACACAGCAGAGCCACTGCTGTGCAATTATGAAAATGTCAGTGTTCCTTCCAGAACTTTCCGAGACAAACTCCTTAGGATGCAAATGTGTTAGGTGAGAAAATAACCTCCACTCTCAAATATACAAAACTGATCATTTAATCCATTTCTGACACCTACCGCAACAGTAAACAAAGACACACTAGTTCCAGGGCTGCTCAGTAGAATAGAACTTGAGTTCTTGAGGGGACTCAACAGGCTCTTGCCTTCTTTGCAACATTTGTCCTCAGGAATCCCAGGTCCCTGAGGCTGGTGGGAAAGTCTGGAGTCTCCCTCGGTAGGGGAGGATCAGGTTAGGTAGCAAGTAAGCAAAATGGACATACACAAGTCCATGGGACCAGATGGGATGCACTCATAAGAGCTGAGAGCACTGCCTCTCTCATTGTGAAACCACTCTTTATTTTTGAAAGGTAAAGGCAATTGGGGGAGGTTCCCAAGGACTGGAAGAAAACAAGTATCAGTACTATCTTCAAGAAGGGCAAGAAGGAGGATTTGGGGAACTTCAGGCCGGTTTGCCTCACCTCGATCCCTGGGAAGGTGATGAAACAAATGGCTTCCTACTGGAAGCTATTTCTAAACATATTAAGGACAAGATAGTGATTGGGAATAGACAGCGTGGATTTACAAAGCGGAGACCATGCTTGATCAACCCAATAGCCTTTTACAGTGAGATTACTGGCTCAGTGGATGATGGGAGAACAGTGGATATTGTTTACCTTGACTTTTGCAAAGCTTTTGATGCTGTCTCCCATAACATCCTCAAAGACAAACTGATGAAATGCAGACTAGGTAAGAGGACAGTGAGGTGGATAGAAAACTGTCTGATCTGCGGGACTCAAAATATTGTTGGCATGAAGTCCAGCTGGAGGCCAGTCACTAGTGGTGTACCCCAGGGTTTGACATTGGGGCCAATACTGTTTAACATCTTCATTAATGACCTGAATGATGGGGCAGAGCAGGCTTGCAGACAATATAAACAGGGATGTGTAGTTAATAGACCAGATGGTTGTGCTGCCATTCAGAGGGACCTTGACAGACTGGAGAAATGGGCTGACAGGAACATGAAGTTCAACAAAGGGAAACTGACGAAGAATAACCCCATGCAGTAATAGGCTGGTGCTGACCGACTGAAAAGCAGCTTTGCAGAAATGGACCTGGATGGACAAGAAGTTGAATACGAATCGGCAATATGCCCTTGTGGCAAAAGAAGGCCAACGGCATCCTGGATTGCATTAGGCAGAGCACTGTGAGCTGATCAAGGGAGGTTCACCTCTGCTCAGCACTGGTGAGACCACTGGTTAGACCCCTCTACTGAGCACTGCAGTGCTGGGCTTCCAGCACAAGAAAGACGCAGACATACACGAGTGAGTTCACTGAAAGTCTATGAAGTTGATTTAAGCACCTGTCAAGCAAGGAGAGGCTTAGTTTCCTGAAGAGAAGGCTCAGGATATAATATCAATGCATATAAATACCCGACGGGAGGAAGTAAAGACGACCAAGCCAGACTCTTCTCAGTGGTGCCCAGTGAAGACAAGAGGCAAAAGGCAAAAAACAGAATATACAAAATCTCGTTTAAACTTAAGAAAAAAAAACTTTTTTACTTTAAGGATGTTTGAATACTGGAACAGGAAGCCCAGAGAGGTTGTGGAATCTCCGTCCATGGAGATATTTAAAATCTGACTTAACATGGCCCTGAGCAACCCACTTTAGCTGATACTGCTGCAAACAGGGAGGTTGGACTAGACTATCTCCAGAGGTCCTTTCCAATCTCAATGATTTTGTGAGTCTGCTGAAAAATCATCTTGTGGGTGTTTGGACAGTCAAGGACTTCTGCAATGAATTTCTGAAGACACGATCTTGCAAAGTAGAAGTGTAGTTCCACTCATGTACCTGGCTTTCTTCTATTGTATGACAATTTTTGGTTCAAATGTTGCTCTTAGAAATTACTTTAAAGCATGCACAGACAATCATGCCATAGGGTGGTTAGCTATTCAGTTTGAAGAAGGAACAAGCACCTGTCTCTTCTTTCCTGCTATACCCCTACTGCATAAAGTGAGAAACTTCCTCAAGCACTAGATTGGAAAAAACATGAAGAACAAAGTACTGACTTTGGCAATAATGCAGAGCTTCACAGCAACACTGAATTTCAGTTAAATATAAAACCATGTAGCAAGTGCATCATGGCTAATCTGACCAGGCCACATTCAACATGTAAATAGACTTAAACTCAGCTACATTTTTTGTCCTCTCTCAGGGGGTGGGGGAAGCAAAGAAATAATTTTACTAGAATGTGGTCTCTCATTCACCCAGAGCCTTTCTACCCATCTCACATTGCAGTGCAAGTTTGATGACTAAAGATGTCCCAAAATTCAAATAAAGAGCTAAGTCCAAAGACTATTCATGGTAAGCAAAACAGTTTTCTTTTAAAGCTAGTCCATGCTTACCTCCCTTCTCTATGATTCAAAGCCTGATTAATGGAAGCACTTGACAGAAATCTACACTTAATTGAAGTTTCAGTTTTGCAATTCATATTTAAAATAGTTATGAATGGATTGCTATGAAAAATCATAACAGAAAGAAGTAATGAAAAAAAAAGTGTAGAAGACAAGCCTACAACACTAACATAACTATTAAAGCTTTTACACTAAGGAGAAGTTTCCTTTCCATTTATTAGCTCTGAGTTACATTTATCAATGGACTACTCAAACAAGTTGTTTTCTTAGGTTCTTCTGAGCTTACATGTTGTTATCCTTGAATTTGAGTAACTTAATTTATTTTTTTGTTTGTTTTCTACAAGCTTTATTTTATCATCATTTCCAGGCAGTTCATATAGACCCTCAACAATGTCCTAGTACAGAGTCTTCTGCAACCTCAAACAATTTTTTTTTTTTTATTTTAAATACACTAGGACAAATGACTGAATTATTCTTAAATCACTTTCCCCACCCAGTTTCTGACTGGTGACTTATGTTGTCTCTCATTCATTTAATGACGATTAGGCATCTTACCTAGTTAATTATCAGATGAAAGTGTTTTTCATAGTCCAAATAAGTGCTTCCTGTAGCCCCTATTTGATCTATACTAAAACAAGTGAAGATCATTTTCTTTTTTAGATTGGACAGATCCTAACCCATTATGATACTACATAGACCAAAAACACACCAGTAAGATTAAATAGCTTTTTTCCTCCCAAACTGTTCTCTTTCTACAGGATGCTGCTTTTTCTTCAATATTTCTGCTTCTTATTGCTATTTTTCAGCATAGCTTTTTGGGCAAAAAACATATAAGCATGTATTTAAACTTTTTTCTTTAACATGATGGATAACATACTCTTGCATATTTCACAATGAGTTCTGCAGAATTTAAATAAATCCATTTGACCCTTATTTCTCCAGGATATTTTAATAGGCTGACTTCTTCAGAAACCATCAGTACCTTAGAATCCACTGTCATGCTCTGCATGATCACAGAAATAAGCATATAAAAATGAGGTGAGAAGCAGTAGAGTTTAAGAGTTATCACTATATGAGCATTTTTCAGACCAAATTCCTCAGCAAAATGAACAGCAGTATACACAAAGGCCTATAGAGGATGACATTGACCTGACTTGGTATCATTCCCATGATTTGATAACATGGCTAGTATCAAATACAGGGAAGTATGCTAAAGAGAAAAAAAAGTCTGTAATGATTTCAAAGGAATCTGTAACTACTGGAGCTCAGAATATATGGTCATTTTGGCAAATGGGTAGCATGGCCTTGCTGATGAGTAAATCAGGAGCACCAGCATGACATTTTAAGCAACTGTCAGGTGGACAGGTAAAGAAGATATCAGATGCCATCATCATCAAACAGCAAAAAGCAGCATGAAAGAAATGTCACCATGCTCTTTAGGGATAGAACCAGAAGACTGTTCATCAGCTATGACATCTGACCACTACTACATCTTGCTTCACTGGTCTGTCCTTCAGTCATGCGTCTTGTTCAAAGCTATGCTCCTACAAAAGATGTATAGGAAATCAAAAGGTTCTAAGATCAAGTCAAAGAAATGCTAAGCAACATTGGGAAAAAACCAGACGTATGTGGTGAACGTCAATCAAAAAGAACAAGACCACCACTTTGGATGTTTTAGGCAAGTTTGGTATAGTCAGAGACATCTGAGGCAAACAACTGCTCTGTGTTGTACGATTTCATAGTCTACCTGTACAATATGAAGCTCAAGCTGATCAGAACATTGTCAAAGGAAACAAACAATGGACAAGCATGGTACCTCAATACTGCAGTTCTCCTGAAGCAAATACCATGTCACATCTCAATCTCATGCACTGCAGCAAAAACCTGACTTTGAGACATGTGAGCTGCAAGGACCTATCAAGTACAAGGAAGAGATGCTAGAAGATCTAATACAAGGAGAGAAGGCCAGCTAAGACCTGATGGAACTTAGAAGAGCTTTGTAGACAGATGGCTATGCTGAAAGTGATAAAGTTCTGAAGCTGTCAGACCTTGAGCGCAGAGCTAAAAAGCCCTGGAAACTGGGGATTTCTACCTAGCTGATGTAAAGCAGCCACAAGACGACATTAATGAACAGTCACATGAAGGTGTACAAGGAGCTCAGCAGAAGAAAGGGGCTAAGGAGGACAAGAACTGTCTCAAAGAAGAGCAGTAGCAGAAAGGATTTCCAGTCAGAGCCCTGCTTAAATGAGACATACAGAAGCAATTCAGACTGTTTAAGAATAGTAGCGTAGACTCTGCATCATCCAGGCTAAGTATGGCACAGTGCCCTCAGGAAATCTAAGCCTTCTGGGTCCTACTATCAAGCCTCTCACACAGTTAACAAATCAGAAGCTAAAGCACCTGAAAACTTAGAAACTATATTCCTGTTTGGGCAGGGCAATACCATTGCAACATTTTGCTGAAAGACAGTGAAGAAGCAGTTGAAGAACAGAAATAGAAGCCCAGAGGCCATGCTTGCTTGCTACCAGAAATGATGTTCTTACCAAATGGTTGTGTGTAACGAGGTAAGGAAGAAGGAAGCTTCAGTTATTTGGGGCACATCAACCAGACAAAGGATGTCCACCTAATCTGGCCTTTAATACATCAAAGACAGTGTAGTAAATGTGTAGATGCTGTAGAAGAACTGTGCAGCACAGAGCTAAAACCAGAGCTTGTCTTGTAGTACAAGACAAGGCACAGTGGTTAAAGAGAAAAACATTTTGTCATGCTTCGTTCTGTACCCTAGCAGCTCTTCAACTGTTTATCTCCCTAGCTATCATTATGAGGTCTGCTAATACCACTWCTTCTTACCAGAAATCAAGAAAAGGCAAGTGTGCATTAGAAGTACATTTTTCAAAAAATACTTTAGTGGTTTAGCAACTTAAAGCTCCATTAATAAAAAAAGGAGGGGAGAGGCTATGTATTTTATTTTTCATGTAACCTCTAAATGTGTAACAATTTGGGAATGAGATACACCCTTCAAAGTTAGTTACACTCCTAAAAAAAAAAAAAAAAAAAAAANAAAAAAAAAAAAAAAAAAAAAATTATCCTAGGACTTAAAAATTGAGCAAAATTCCTTAGATGCTTTGAAAATTGATGTTCTTATTCTACAGCTCCCAACGCTTTAAAACACCCTCTTCTCCAAAACCACACAGAATTAAAAAAGGAGAACAACATATTTCATAACAGATTTCAGCACATCAGCATTGTAAGTCACAAGACATACACTGGCAAGGATGTAGATGTCATAAAGCAGCCAAAAAAGCATGACTGCTGTGAAATATATTGACATTCAACACAAAAATGGTTGTCATTGCCTTTATTTATCACACCCTTCCTAATTTTCTATTACTAACAAAACAAGAAAAAAACCACATATCCAGTTCTTAAGAGGTCAGATACTCCTAGTATTCATGTCCCAGATGAAGAGGAAGTTTTCATGTAATTTCCTTAGCAATGACTTAAATGCTGAAAGATTAAAGATGAAGACAGAAGCAAATCTGAAAAGATCTTATCTGCAGGAAAAAAAAATTCAAAACCCTATTATTTAAACAACAGAACTTCTAGAATTTCCTCTCCTTTGTCTTGATTTTTTGTGTGCTCATCTAGAAATGGAAGGTAACTTTTTTAAAGATTTATTGCCTCCTCCTCATAGAATCTGAAGACAGCCTAGTATTTTTCCACTTTTCCATCTACAGTATCTTTAAGGTTATTTAATGAAAACTGCTTAAACATTTCATAATATCTCAAATCACACTCTTTTATGCCAAGACTATATACTGATTCAGTATTAAAACACAGAAAAGATACCAGGTTTTGGAGGTGTTTGTCCACTATAATATATTAAATCACTATTACAGAAAATATGAAGGTCCTAAGCTTCAAAAGAAGCTATACCACAATAAAAAAGGCTACATTTCACCATAACTATTATCTTTCTGAGGATTTTATTAGTAGCCACATTTCAGAAAAATAACTTTTTCTCTCTTTAAATTGCTTGTTTGAGATATATATATTTCTAGACTCAGAACACTTATGAGCTTTATTACTGCATGACAACACGCATGAAATACAGGAAACAGCAGCAGGAACCTGCAGGCTCTGTAACAATTTGCAGCGTATATATGAATAGTTAAAATCATTAGATTTTTATTCCCCAAAGTAAAACGTTTTTGATTGCTCAATAATACAGAACATTATTAGTCCATTAGTTACTTCTTTATTTAGAAGCCTCAGAAGACCAAAGCAGCACATGGGCCGAAATCATACTACATTTCAACCTTTTCATTTCCTTCCATTAGTGTTTGAAAGTAGCTAACAACCACAATTAAAAGCAGTAACTTCACTGTTAAAGGTCTTCTCTGAAGGAAGTTATTTGTACAAACCACAGAAACTATTAACAGGTTTGAATACTCCACCCAGAAAGAGGACACAACTTCCATGTGCTACTCAATAAGCACAGGAGCTCTAAGGGTCAAAATGAAAGCCAATTTATACTTGTTCTTACCTCCTAGCATTCAACAAATAATCAATCATATACATGTTCTCCTTTCAGAAGTTTTTATTGATGACATTCATTTCTTTTGAATCTTTAGCAAATTCTGACAAAACTTTTCTACCAGACACTTCTACACAAAATGAGAGAGCACACTGTCCAAAATCAGTTTCACTTTGAGTAAAACTATCTAAAACCAAAACAAAACCTTTTATGTTTTAAAATGTAAAGTGTGAGCAAGTCGGCATCATAGTATTGCCAACAAGAAATGTCCTCTTTTTATAGACAGCAAGTCTCACCTTGGTGTACTCATCTTTGGCCTTGGTAAGCATCCGTAAGATATCCACTTCTTTGTTATTAGCAGAATTCATGATCATTGGGGACACTCCCGTTCCTGTGCCCTGCTGTGCTTTGAATTGTTCCTGCTGAGTTAGGCTGAAAGTTGGAGGTGAGAAGAGAATATACAAGACAAAAAACAGATAAAACATAAAAAGTTTAACCACAACTACTTTACAATAATTAATCAAGACTCAAATATTTTCATTTTTCCCCCATCTACATTAAAACATGTGTAAAAAAATCTCTATTAAAAGATCTATAGTAAAACATAATTTGACCAGGCATGAGATTCATTTTCTCCAATCTTGAATACACTAGGCTATAGATTAAAATTTCCGGAACTCAGTCACAATTTCTATACCCAGAAGGAGCAGGGAATTTATAGTGTTATTCAGTTCTGCTAGCGGTGGAGGATGCAAACACACACAAATCAGTCATTAACTACTAGCAAATGACCAATTTCCTGCCCCAGCTGTTTTATTATTATTGTAGAATGCTGAGAATTAAAACACGCAGCCAATTGGCTGAGCGACAGGGTATTTTTTATCTATATGCAACACTGCTATTATACACTACTACACATGGTTTACAATTGCATGAATTCTCTGAAAACTAGTTTTTATTGTAGTAAATTACCAGTTTGAGAGTACCTAATCACCAACTGAAACTTGTGCTAGTTAACTAAAATTAGCTGTCAAAAACCTGGGTTTCCTAGGGTTTATTGCTTATTTCTGTAAATTCATCCCCATCAATTATTTCTTGGGACACAACTGACTCATTTTAGAGCTGTAGGATATACAGCAAAACCAACAAAACCCCCTAAACAAACCCCCACCATTGTCACAGTCTGTGTTTCACAATGTCTTGTCACTGCAAAATGAAAAGCAGCAGGTATTACTTTAAAAAGAGATACAGAGGAAACATGACTATCTTCCCATCCAGTATTTTATAACAAACCCTATCTGGAACATAGCGGTAGAAGAATTAAAGCACTTTGCTATGGATCGAGATGTGCGAGGATGAGCCTTGTTTGGACTTGTACTGCAGGGCACATAAATGGGCTTTTGGGCACTTGGTAACTTTGGCAATCAAAATTGGTGTCACTTCCTCAGCATGCTTCTGCTACAGAAGCTGTTAAGACTGGGACAGATGACCTGAAAAGGAGAGATTCACAGGTCTGACAGTGCCTTTGCACTGCACTCTGTTAGTACCTAATGCTGTCAGCTTGACTGTATCCGCCTCCCATAGCTTTTCTTGGGATGACAAAGACCAGGCTCTACATCATCCCTCCTCCTGTTCCTTGAAAGAATTGTGACACAATATGTCCAACCCCATATACAGCAGGCAACCGGTATATCCAATCTCTGCCCATTGCTATCGGGCCCCATTACTATATCCTCGACATTATAACTCTAAAAAATTTAGATTGCATATGTTGATAAAAGTCTGTAAGTCTTCAGCTCCTCCAAACAAACATGAAAACCTGCAGAATATAGTCATAATAAAGGGATCATTGCAAAAAAGCTCATCATTAGGCCAACCAGAGGGTAGAGCAGAAGAATGAGCCCTGTCCATGTGAAGAAAGCAGTGACAGTGAAAAAACTATCTGTAATATTGTTAGATTAAAATACAGCTGAGAATACAGTTCTGTTTGAAATTTTAATCTCTGACTTGATTGCAAAATTAAAGATTGTATAACATGTATAAAATAATATTATATACCTAAAAGTAATGAATTCAAAGCTAATTAAAGTCTTGCTTTATATTCCAAAAACAAAGTGAATTTTGTACATATTGCTAAGCAATGAGGAAGCAGGAATTCAGCCATGATGTAGAAACAGGATAAAAACCACAGAAATTGTATTATTACAGTATGCCTTCATGATAGCCCGCACTTACATTGATATAGGGAAAAAAAGGTAACAGAAACATTAAAAAAGAAAATCTCCCCAAACTGAAAAATATATTAAAACCCCAAAGAATACAATTCTTCAAAACAGATCTCTGAGTCATCAGGAAATAAATCAGATGAACTGTTACACTCTGATGTAGCTGGAAAGCTGCACAGCAAATTATGAAAAAGCATTGCAATACAGTGACTTATTTCTGATTATACAAAATGCAGGTGTGTGACAGTTTTACTTGCAACAAAGTCTATAAAAATAGGTTTAAAGTAGAAAGGTATGACCATCCTAGTAATATAATGTGCATGTATGTACAGAAATACATACATAAAAAAAGCACAAAAAGTCTTGTTTACCCATCACTTACTTTTTCATGAGCTCTGCAATTCTTTGGCATTCTTCCTTATCATAAAACCAAATCCCATATATGGACACTGTAAATGCACATCAAACACAAACTATGAGCATCTTCTCAAACAGCAATTCTACCTGGTAGATATTTAAAAGTGACCTGTAAAGGAATTTTTAAATTTATTTCTGTCTTATGTTTTCCCCATCTATAAACATAAAAATGACACCTCAGATCCTCCAAAATCAAAAAAGATTGTATCTCTAAGGATGTAAATTACAAGCTCTTGAACCTTCAATAAAGGCAGAGGTATTTGATCCTTTTCTTCAGAACACTAAACCAGAGGGTTTTTTTCTTTAAAACCTTTTCCTCTGTCAATTTTTTCAGTTGTCATATCTCCATTAGACTCCAGTTGTGAGTGTACTGCAGGTAGTGTTGCACGCATATGTAAGCAAGCAAGATTTGTTTAGTTTTCAACAACCTTCAGGCCTATCTTATGTATTATCAAAGTTGTTAGAGTAGTACTAGTGCACCTCTGCCTCCCTGCAGATTTCCTATAATGTTGCCCATTATTTTCACCACCAAAGAAGTAATTATCTGTAGCCAACCCCAGGATTAGAATATCTATATCTAAATTCAGACCTCCACTAATATAAGCGCCAGCAGCTTTGCACAGCAACAACAGATTTAAATTTACTAGCAGTAAATTTAAGATTCTCAAAGTAAATTCAAGATTCTCAAACGTACACACCGCTAATGAAACCATCATGATGGTAATAGCCATAATGGAACTGTAGTTAGTGCAGCTTCCACCATAATAAACAGGGAGCTTTTTCCACTCACGACCATGTTATATAGCTCTTGTAAGATAGCCTGGGAATAAATCTACAACACTGTCTCAAAACAATCTGTTCACATGTGTCAGGGTAACTGTCCTAGTTTTAACCTCAGGCACAAATTTGCTGTGAGAAGAGGAAGGGAGAAGCACTTAAAGGGTTAACACGGATCTTCCCCTCTCCATCACTGCAACCTGGTGTAACATCCATGTTCCCTTTACATGATATGGTAGCAAATAGATAGCTGCTGTATTTCTTCCCCCTTCCCCTTCCTACCATACTGCAGGCAAGAGTTTTCCCTTAATCTTACTAAGAAATGGCAATTCCTAACATGTCTTCAAACATAGTAGGGGCTAGATTTTATTTGAAAGGGGCATAAATGGATTGAGTACCTGTTTAAAAACAATTGCAACACTGACCCTGATCATGTAATATTTCCTTACATTAGCAGAATCCAAAAGCAATCACTTTTTCAATTCCACAGAACCAAAACCGTGGCATATGAAGTATAAGTTGGCTTTGTTAATGTTTGGAAAGAAAATGAATGTGCAGCTGTTTGTAAGACACAAGTGTAATACTTATCTCCATTCCCGCTCAGATTTTCAGCCATGTGTTGTCTTTTATATAGCTAAAAATAGTTCAACTGTTTAATACAGCCTACTGGTGAAAAGCCTAAAAAAACCCACAAAGCAACCTCCATCTTGTAGACATACAATAAACAACTTTTAAAAGATGTACAGTCCTTTTTATGATTAACTTTTGAAAAGTGTGATGATGATTTCTATTATTCACCTAAAAAAAGACAAGTAACATAATATGTGCCACTGGTTCTACAGATGTGCAACGTAAGAGCTGATATGAACTGCACAAATAATCTCCTTTTTGTAACATAGATATTTTTAATATTAAAATATGCATTTAAAATAGACATTAATATTCTAACACATTCCAGTAAGCACCCAATAATAAATTGCAAACCTGTAGAAAAGTGTGTGAACAATTTGCAAGGTTCCTAAATACTGACCTATGATGCAAAACTACACATCCTTCTTACGAAACACATCTGAAAACTTGTTGTTGTCCATATTACAACGTAGCAAGCGCACTGAAAACCCCAGACAAGTCAAATCTGTTTTAATCAAGATTCTTCTTTGTTATAAAAGAATCTCCAATGCAGAAGAGTATTGATGAAACTTTGGCCATCTGCTCCATCCTCTCTTTTTTTTTTTTTGTGGCTGTCTGCCACAGCTGGTGGCATCACCAATATGCAAGACAGGTTGAACAGCTTCACCTTTTGGCCAATTGATCAAACATGTCATAGGCTATTTATGAATATCTGATAAATTTGAAAGCTGACAGTCCCATGGAAATACTGCAGTGCTTCTGGCCATTAAAAGTTGAAAGACTGGAATCAACAGCAGAAGCAAGTTAGTTTACCTCAACTCAGTGACAAACACAAATAAACTGTCTGATTGGCAGTATAAAAGACCAATTCAGATTTTACAGAACTACAACTAATATTTTGAAATACAATTCAAACAAATGCACAGCCGTTTCAGATCACAGAATAAGGACACTAATTATTGTCTGTCCCACCAGACCAAACCACCACCCCAACAATATATCATATCTTAACTGAAGCTTTAAGTCAGAATATTGCAGATCCAGAGAGCTTTAGCCTAGATGTTAGCCGAGCTTCAAACCCACCCACCCACACTTACTTTCTTACCTCAGTCAAATGGTACTTTCAACCCAGACTGGGAAGCACAGCTGAAAGCAAGCTAAGACCAAAACCCAACATCCTCTGAGCTTACAGCTCACCCATTCAGTAGTGAAATCTTTCAGAAGTGGACAGTCCTCCTCTTCTTCCTTCCACACTTCTCCCATCTGTCCACAACAGATGAACACTTCAGAAATACACTGAGAAATAATCACACAGCCGCTCCATTTGTTGCGGCACAGCGTACTCCGAGCTCTTTCATGCATGGGAGAACGATGTACCAGTGAGAAGGCAATACCTTGGTGGAAATCTGAGATAGCAGGTATCCAAAGTACATTAATGTATGTTTTCATATTGGGTGCTCATCACCTGGAGTAACCATGGCATAAATTCATACTACAGTAGTATATTCCGCTATAACCTACATTTAAGGAAACAAAAATGTAAATAATAGTAGTAAAAATGTGTATTAACTGCCATCTTCTTGATTAATGATGAACACAAAATGGCAAAAAAAAAATTTTTATGTGTATGACAACACATAAAAACCCAGGACCAGCAAAAGAACCTAAGATGATTACAGACTGTAACTGTCAAGCTAGGAACCTGGCATGCTCTCCACTAATAAAAAATAAATACACACACAATACAAATTTCACTACAAGCTTTCTACCAGCATGAAAACACTGTGTGTCTTATCAGGATTAAATCTAAACAGATTACTTTTATCCGCCCTCCATCTCTATCAGACTGTTTGACAAAAAGGAAATCCTGATCTAAGTATCACCTGTAGAGTGGTACTTTCACTAAAATGTTCACATGTTAAAAATGAATCACTAAACAACAGATGCACAAAGCAAATTCTTCTCCTGCAGCACAAAAGAGGAAATATTAAGTCACTTTTAGGCTCAGCTTCAGCTATAAAGTTATCCAAGAAGAGATTATTGTAAAAAACAGAAAAAGAAAAAACAAATCGAAGTCAAGTATCTTCTGCTAACCAAGTGAGCCAGTTACATGAAAAGTAGCTAACAAAAGCCCAATAAGGAGAGCTAGTTTTATACTGACAAGACGGTACACATCCATTCATCCACTTTCAACAGTTCCAAAGTCATTTACTAAAAGAAATGAGATTTAGTAATGAACTGATCACATCAAAAGAAAAAAAAAAAGAAAACAAAAAAAAAGGCACGGAAGTTATGATGTTGTTAACAAGATCACACAAAACTAGAAGGATATAATGCAGCTATCAAATCAACAAGATACAATTAATATTGAACGGGAATAAGCTAAATAAATTACTTAAATCGTCTAATTGAAATTATTAAATATTAAGAGATATCAGTCTTTAGAATTTTTAGAATTTGAAAAAGGTAGGTTACTCATAAATCAAAACTGAAAAATTTTAACAAAATCTGTGAAGCTCATTTAGCTCAGTGATTGAATTTCAGGAATTATATTATTTAATTTTTAAATCACAACTTCAGAGCCAATTCTACAGCTTCCACGTTACAATTTTCATTTTTTGGCTATGGATTTCTTCTGTCCTCACAAACACTAGAGCACTTGATACTATTTATAAGCAGAAGCTGACAGCTGCTATCTGCCAGAATTATAGATGACAATTTCTAACCTCTCAAAATCTGAAACATTTATTTATTTATTATGATGATGAAGAATTTCTTATCAACTTTCATAATTCATGCTAAGTATCCTATTAAAAAGGAAGGCATTTTCTCCAGGATTATTTATTTTACTCTTCATTTGTCTAGCTTCAACTTCCAGCTATTAGACTTTTGTCTTCTGGATAGACGTTTCCATTTTTCATTATCAAAGTTTTGCTTTCAGCATACCTGCAACACATTATTTTTAAGCTGTTGCTCCACAGACTGCATACAGTATTTAAGCTTGGTAAAAATAAATACAGAAATATCGTAACTACTGACTAGAGACTCCCCTGTACCTAGAAACTGTTTTACACTTGCTGATATTAAAAATAAACAAATAAATAAAATGATTCTTCAACTTTCATGTTTTATTCTTGATATCATGCTTCTTAAGGTACTTTATTCCCTACATATGGCCTAGACTCTTGCTCCTGAATATGTAAATCCACACTTGGCTATATTAAAATGCAGTTTCTCTATGCACATCTTACAAGGCAGCCAGACTCCTTTATGTTGGTCATCTTTTCTCTTTGCTATCTACCATTCACGTAATATTTGACTATTCAGCAAACTATCAATGCTTACATTTCTTTTTCTAGTACTTTTTGGAATACTGCAGCCTTCATTTTGCAGGACCTACTGAAAAAAGAACCGAAGTAGGTTATATCCATAATAATAATTTTTAATCTATGAGTGCGTAACTTAAGACATGAATTAAAGCATGCCACGTTAATTTTGTGCTCTTCTACGCCAAGGCAAATGTGATCCCTTTGTCCACAATACTGTCTTTACAATTATGATAGAAGCATATGATGTTCCTTCCACCTTGCTCAGGCTGAAGTAGTGAAGACTTGCCTGTTGAAGCTCTACATCCTGCTCTGCAGCATAAAGCAAGAGAGGACTGCAACAGAGGAAAGAAGATATAAAAAACCTGCAGCTAAGGCAGCTGCATGGTATCTTGGAAAGCTGAATTCTATCTCTGACACTGCTGCCCCAGAGATACTATGCAATGATACGCAAGTTGTGAAATGCCATCTTAAGTGGCTGTCACTGACTCTCTACGTTTCATTCCCCAGTGTTTGATTTGAGGTCCTAGACCTGGGTGTAAGATTTGAGTGCATAACCTGCAAAAACACCAGCTACTTATAATCGCAACTGAAGTCTGTCAGAAGTGTTTTTGAACATATGAATGATAAATATATTGGAAAAATTAGGCCTGAGTAATTTAAAAGTCAGACACCCTGCATTTAATTGATCTCTGTAATTGTGACTACTCTGCCCTAGGATCCCAATTTGTAAAATAGGGAAGAGTAATACTTCTAATCTGAGCAAGGTACAACAGTTCAGCTTATTTACGAGTTATCAGCTACTATACTGATTAGTATCACAGAAAACAACAACAAGAAAAAAACAATTAATAGTTCTGTCCCTAGTGCAGAACTTCAGCAGTATATATCAGCCAAAGCAAGAGGCCCACATATCAGTCATGAGGAAAACCCAGAATACCGAGTAGCTGCTTTTTACATGAACTACATTCAGACTATTTGATAATTGAAGCCAAGTCTTTATTGCAAAAGACAATGATCACATAATTTAAAATTCCATAAGCAGAAAAGAGAGATTGCACAAGCAACATTAATTTTGGTATTTTCTAGTTTAGGAAGCTTAAAGTTCTTTTAGTTCTTTACAGCCTTAAAGTTCTTTCAAACACAACATTTTGCTTAGCTATTTAGGTATTTAAAAACAAAAATCTAGAAAAAAAAATTAATTTTCATCCTATTATACCATATTGATAGTGATGGGGCTCATCAACACGATGGGAACTTTTAGGTCTCTGGCTTCTCTACATTGTGTAAAGCAGCACAATACAAAACATATATAAAACAAATTATTTTTTTCTAAATAATGGAAATTCAGCTTAGATATATCCTGTTATTTCTGGAAGTTCTTAGAGGGGAACCAAAATTTTTATGATGTCCCAGGCACGAAAATGCCAAGAAACTGAAGCAAGGTAAGAGTTTTTCAAACAACAAAAACCTGTATTTTGATATGAGTTTAACTTAAATTCCTAAAAAGCTGCAGAAAAAAACCAAACTGTGAAATCATCAGGCACTTGTTCTTTCATTTAAAGGTTAATAAAGCTCCTGATCCACTTACTTGGGGAACTTTTAATATAGACAGGGAAAAGGATGACTTGGTATTTCCATTATTTCAAACATTTAAAACATTATATATGAACAAGCAGGAAAAAAAGCCAGTTACTAAAGGGAAAAGAACCCTGCTCAGAGACATCTTAATGCAAACCCATGATCACACATGGAGAGCGAAAAAACTGTTTTTCAGCTTGACCAGTCAAATTCAAGTGAGGAAGGAACAGTTCAAGCAACTTTCTTAAAAAAAAACCACCCAAAAATAACACGAAAATATACAACAACAAAAACCCTACCAAAATGCAAAAGTCCCTCAAAACCCCTTTCCCCAAAAGCAGATGGTTTGAGAGTGGGCAATGATTGGCAACACTACTGAAGTCAACCACCATCTGTTTAATTGTGCCTGGAACTATGCCTTGAAAATCAACACAAGAAACAATTTTTTGTTAATAGGATGGACCCTGAAATATCCCTGCCATCTTCTACCCATCATGAAAGTTGGGTGACCAATTTGCAGACTTCCAGATAGAGCCAGCAAATATTTCTGATTTCATGAGGCAAAAAAGGGACAACTCAGAGATGGTGGATCGTTTATCAAATCATGTCTGTGGCTCTACTGTTATAGCCTGACTTCAGGCAGATTTTTAATCAAAATTTATCAGAAATTCTTTATGAAAAAAACATCAACTCTGTAGCACACATAAACAAGATTGGCTCACTAGAATGCCCCTTAAATAGCCTCAAAGCTAAAGTTATGTTAGTATTGTAGGAAACTTTAAGGCCCATTGATCCATTTATTTCCATAAAGCTCAGCAGATATGAGAGTCCATCAGCAGGTTCTTTACTTTTTGGAAAAGAGCCCAAAGGCAAACTGAATTTGCAAGATTTCCCTTAAAATCACATTCTGTTGATGCTACAAGAAATTTTTAGTCACGACACAGGAATAGCATCTATGTTATGATCCATCTGGCTTAGTGCATTTATTTTTTTTCCCCCACCACTGGTTTTCCAGTCACATCCCCTGCCATTGCATCATCAGTTCCAAATAATTTTTAAATCATGATGATGCATGACACTGAAATTAAGGCAGGAAGTCTGTAGAGGCCAGGCTATCAATTTCTTAAATAACAAGTTGTTCTTAATAAATCCTTTACTGTTCTTATTTGCAAGTTGTTCTTAAATAACAAGTGGTTCTTATTACTATTTCACAATAGAGTTCTGAAATGTCCACATCAGCCTGGAGCTCCACTGCCTTTTGTAATAGAAATGATTAAACAGTCTCACTCAAGGAGTGTAAAAGCTAAGTGAAGAGGTATTAAGATAAACAAATGGTGGGTGAAAGTACTGTTCCATTTTTTATATAGAAAAATGATAGACACTGACTTTAGAAAGGTAAGTGAAGAAGTTTGCAGCAAGGCTAAAAACTAAATCCAACTATCCTGAGTCAACAAAAGCACCCTTCCTATGAAAAAAAATCCATCAGAGAATGGTTCAGTGGAAAAGAAACATAACTCCTCAACATCTGAAACTATTACCTGTATTAGCTTACCAGTGCTCTGTATTCTCTGCTAACTTTCTACAGCAAACCATGAAACATGTCTTCAATGCACTGAAATGAAGCCAGGCCCTGATCTACAGGAATCATCTGAACATAACACAAAAATGCCATTACACAAATCTAGGCTAACTACATATATTCATAACTTCTATTAGCAGAAAACCTTACACTAACATAACACTATTACAAGTGGAAGAGGTTAAACTAGACGCTCTTTTCTTGATTCTGTGCACATCACATCGTACCTAGTAGCTAAAAGCAATGAGAACTCTCCTCAATCAAGGAGAAAGGGACAACGCTGCCTTTCCAACCCGGAGGCAAAAAAATCTTTGCTTTTATTTTAAAGAATAGGAAGGAGAGCTGCCTTCACCTTCTCAATTTCCAGCCGTTTTATTTCCATCCTGCCTTCCACTAGGTTAAGAAAAGCAGCAGCTTCTGTTACGTTTCTTGTGGAGTATCTGCGCTTCTAGTCCTGTGGGGATAAAGCCTGCTCTACTGTACATGACATATACAAGTTGGTAGAGGACTCATCAGGATTCAAACATCATGGTTTTAATTTATAATTTAGTCAAATCTAAGAATATGTTCCCAATGATTTTTAAAGTGCATCTCTGAGGTACCTGCCAAAGGTCAAAGTACATCTCTAATTCCAGAGCTATAGTCAAGTTCGAGGTCCGGTTCTTTTCCAAACTCTGCCGATGCCATTTTTTCAGTAAAATAGAAAAGAAGGAAAAAAAAAAAGGAAGACTATTTTAACCTCAAATAGGTATTCAATAGCATGTTATTTATATTATTTTTTCCTGAAACCTGAATTTTTACTATAATCAGTCTGATGAGCTGTCACCCCAAATGGTTTAACTCCCACAAAATTATGAACAACTTCAAAAAGGGCTTCATGAGGAAAATAAGCAACCTTAACTATAGGTGATGCTTCTAATTCTGACTGTTGTGATCTCATCTCTTATTTCTTCATTGCATACCTTCAGATCCTAAGTAATGGAAATACATTTACAGATCTGGACTAAGTTCTTAACCTGCAACAACAAAAGTCTAAGTTGCTTGTATATATCTATACTTGTTCTTGTAACAACTAACACCTAAGAAATACCATAAGATTAACAGAATTTAAAAAATCCCTTTGTATTTTTTCATTTGTATACTCTGTACACACCATCATTTTGGAGGCAGGCAATTTCTTCATTTTTCCTACACCATCTCTATTTCTGAAATGGTTAGAAAAAGAATAAAAAAATCCACATAGAAATAGGCAAAGGTAAAGTCAACTACTCTTCCTGAAATTTCAAATGTTTAGTTCATATTTACAGCATATCTTATGTATTTGCTTTTACTGATTTGCCACAGCCTGTTAACATGTTATATTCAACACATCAGAAAGTTCTTCTCTACTACTCTGTAGCCATTCCTTCTCTTATAGTCAGCTGTTACGTTGCCTTCAATAACTTATCTGCTTATCTGTAGAGTGGCCATTGGAAATTTTTAAGTGCATACGATTTTTAGTGATACAATACAATTTCATGGGCACAGAAAGGACTTTCACTGTTCTCACATAATGACAGGCAAACAGTAATAGGTTTACTCCAGTTGTGGGTAGGTTCACACTGTGCTCACAAGCTAAATTTCAGTAGGTGGCTGCACCTTGGACCCTTTATCATTCACATATGGCCACTGCATTTTTACATGCTTGAAAACTGAAGGATCATTAAATTTAATCTTAAAGTATTAATAAAAATGTTTAAAATATATTTTATGACCTACTTTTTTCTTGTGAAAGTTGCAATTTAGTAATTTCTTTCATGAAGATACAAATACCACCTCTTTGAACTACCTTACCGCTTTTTTCTTTTGACTGCTGTAATTCTTTTTTAACGTATTTGTATATCTTTTAAAAATTTATTTTCACTATTGAAGGTAGTGTTCAGATTACTATGAACATTAGCAGTTTACTGACTTTTCTACCTTCTTGCACAAAAGACATTCTGTGTAGGTATATGTACAGAGGGAGAAACAGAATGTACTCCTAAGATCAAGTTTGTCACCAAGAAAATGCAATTTAAGCAGTAAGCATTTTCTTGTTTTAAACCTGTAATCCAACAGAAAAAAACCACATTTATCAAATTCGTTTCATATTAGCAGCTAGACATTTCACAATAACAGCACTGGGAGGTACCCTGCAATTTTGAAACCCTGAATATAGAAGAGAGATACATTTAAATTCAAATAAAATTTTGGAATCTTGCATTGGGTGATTTTCATTACAGCAATTGTATTATTTTCACACAGAAAGTAAAAGTGCATATTTCATTTTGCTTCAGAAGTCAGCAGTATTTTACCAGCTCATGCATAATCCTTTAGAAATAAAACATATCAGTAATCATCATCTGCTTCCTCAGTCTCTCCTCTCCTTCAGCTTTTAACTCTCTCAGTGCAAATTTGAACCTCTACTTTGTTTTCTGTTTGAAAGAGAGATGTACAAAATACTCATGTGAGAGAAACCAGAATAAAAACAGAAGAGAGATGACAACAAAAAAAAAGAAGCAAAGCACTGCAGGAAGGCATATGATACCTTACATAAAAATCCAATTTCCCTCCTTTTCTAATTATTATGAAATTTCATGAACCTCTTCATTGAGAGATGCTACATATTCCTGTGTAGAGGATTTAACACTGTATGTTGTTAAGCAAATAATACTGAAATTTTACAGAAAGGCAGTTTGACAGAGACAAAAGAATTGGTGGAGCTCATCAAACTGAAAGTCCATATCCTGTCTAAGACAATGACCAGCACCAGATGATTCACAGGAAGAATCTTCCTAGTCCCTTTATTGTTGACTTCTGACCTGAAGCATGTGTCTTACATCACTTACATTTTTTTTTCCCCCCCCCTGGCTACAGGATCCCTGGTTGGTTTTATTCATATAAATAATATCTCTGTTACGCAAAAGGATTACTGAAACAGGCTACAAAAGACCTAGGAGTATGTACGTCCAAAATAATGAAGCCAGCAGGTAAAACCCATATTTTTTCTTAAAGATTGATTTTAAGCAATACATTATGATATGAAGACTTTATATTTTATTAAATTTTATTAAAGCAAGCTCTGCATTGCAAAACCAACAACTGGGCTGCAGCCGCAACCATTAAAGCACAGCAGATAGCAAATAAATAAGCTCAATGCTGTTACTAGTTTGTACACCAGTTAAGACAAAAAAGCAACACTGTATTTGCAGCCTTAGTGTAATTCCACTGGAACAGTTGCACCGTGTTTCTGTATAGAACACATTCCTTGTCCTTTAAAGGGTATGCTATCTTATACTTGAGAAGGGTTTCTTTCTTTTTTCCTCCCGTAATTGAAAAGTATTGTTTACTGCCGATTTAAGGCTTGTTTTGACGAAAAGAGAGCTGATGAGGCACTCAAGAGCTTGTATTAAATCAATACTAGACAGAAGTGAGCAGCTTGTATATGCGCTGTGGGATACACTTGCTCACATATTTATCTTCCATGTTTTGAGAGAAGGTTACAAATATTTTTATATATATATACACACATATAAAAGAGTGTGAGTGAGCAAACTCACATTCCAAGAGAAGTTTTCTGGCTATGTCAGGAGTGAAGTCCACCCCCTACTAGACAAACCTATTTTTTTCAAACACAAGAGGATATTATCAGAGAAGTCTGTGCTGATATACAGAAACCAGAGATCGTCATGGCTCGGTGAGGTGATGAGCTGACGGGTGGATGGCGCCCATTATCTTCACTTCTCAATCCAAGTTTTCCTGAAAAACCACAGGGGGAGGAGAAGGCTCCAACTGAGCACAAGGCACAGAGGACAAGAAAAGGATTAGGAGTGAAGAGCAAGGAAAGGAAGGATAATGCAACAGATATTGCAGAGGTTTCAAAGAGCTGGAAAATAGTTTCTAGATTAAAAGACCAAGTTGTCAGTAGTTTAAAGAAACATTCAGGTTTTAACTTTTATACAAGGCTATTACATAAAATAACTCTGAAGTAAGAAACAATTGACCAAAAGGAATTTACCTTTACTATATATAGAAAATATACTCAGGTTCAGCTGTTTCAACACTCCTTGGAATTTTAAAATGTTTCAAGCCTTTGTTCGGCAAGCGTATCACCCGCTACCCAGCCACCAGCCAGGGGAACCTGAAATGAAGTATAAGGGGAAGCTGGTGCATGAAACTCAGCTTAACTGCTTCTACATCAAACCTGGAGGTAAGACAACATTACCCAGTTGTGTGCACGCAAACTGTACTGGTATCTACCTGCTGGGATGAGTATTCTCTTTCTATTTAAATAGAACAGTCTGTATAATGTATGAAACTACACTAATAACTTATAGTGATAGTTGGGGATAATGTACCGTGAAGTCCTGTATGTGTGATCACACTACCACAGGATTTAGATAATTCTGGTAATTCTCAAATCTGTGGAGTTAAGTAGATGGACGGCTTCTCTTGGCAATATGTTGTCTTTTGAGCATCTAATGAACATCGCTTTCCCACTTCCACTTTGACACAAAAAAAAAAAAAAAAGGCATGGAAGTATAAGGAACAAGAAAGAAAAAGGTTTTTTTTGTAGACAAAGAGGCTAAGAAGTTTAAAACATACAAAAGCTCGAAATATTAAATGCATATGTGTGCATGTGAAGGGACTAATCTGAAAAGTGGGTTACACAAGAGATTTCTAAAAAGCAACTAGCTCTGTTATATTTTGATTTGCAGAAGAAATATGTAGGCATTCATGTACATATTTACACTGATCTGGAAACATCTACCATTTTATGCTATACAAGGAGGTGTGTACGAAGTAAAGGGTATACAGGTAGTCACATGAAAATAACCTCTTTAAAAAAAAATTATCTGTTCCAACTTGAACTCTTGAGATTTACTGCATCATATGCCTATCTTATCTTGAAAAGATGTCCGGAATTCCCAGTGCTGGCAGTACACTCTCAGCAGTAAACGTCCAGACAAGCTAATATGTTGCTTATATGCTGACATCCATAAATGGGAAAGAAAGACTGTGTCTAGCAGATATACGCAGTATTATACTCCTTCCATTCTATACAGAAACTCATCCACAACTGCAGGATGCTTGATACATGCTTTTAATTATATTCCATATACTTTTCTTACCAATTTGTTTGCCCAGGCAGGGATACAGTTCCACCACACACAAAATAATTACCAGCCATCAAAAAACAACATAGCTTTGTTATCTTAGCTCCTTAGCCTGTTTCTTTTCACATGACATATAGCTTCTCTGACTTTCAGATTGGCCTCCATCGTTCCACATAACTGAAAACCTACATTAGGATTACTGCGCTTCTTTTCCTTACACTGTTTTTACCACCTTCATCACACAACAGAAACTCATCATTAGAGCAAAAAGATGGCTGCAGTCATCATAGTTACAGTTGCAAAAAGCAACTTTACAAATGCAAAGCATTCTGAATTGTTTGCTTTGCTCAGTCAAAGACTTCCACACSTGGTACCAAACCCTCAGGGTAGGAAGGGTGAGGAAGAAACAACAAAAATATCCTTTTAGGAAATTCTGAATAGAAATATCTGTGCTGAATTGGGCGGGGTGACAAGGGACACGGTTTTACGCATCAAAACTTCTTATCTTAATCTTAAGGCCTTCACAACTGGCATGTACAATTTCCACTGAAAAACATATACTGTATTTAGTTTAAAAGGAAAATAGGAATAATAAGGCAGCCCTGGAAAAAATAAATTTAGAAATTCTTACTAGTACAAACAATTTTGCTTTAAAAACAACAAACAAAAAAGGGATATTACAATTCCTCCTCTACAGAACTATATTTACTCTGCACAATAAGCACAAAAAAGTCCCAAACACCCTAAGTATAATTAACCAATACCTGCTAATCCTAGAATCACATTAATAATTTAGTTTGGTTGGGGCTTCTGTCATTTAGCCTTCTACTCAAAATAGGCCTAGCTTCAGTAAGATAGAGAGTTAGGAAAAGAAGAAATTATGATCAACTACAAATTACCACAGAAAAGTATATTCTATGGCACTTTTTCAATCAATTTATTTTTTAAAGTAATTTGCATATATGCATACTTCTTTACAACAAATTATCCTGTCCCTTTCACTACATTAAAAATCCGCTCCTGCTTCCATAGACTCAAGCAAAGTTTAGTTACAGATTTCAAAAACAGGCGTATCAAGTTGTATACTCTAGAACAGGCAAGCCAACTAACAACTAGACATGACGATCATGATTCCGGATCTTAAAAATCACCTGCCTTGAGCCAGCACTACTGCATGTCCATCCACACCCAATTGCAAAATAGTGTTTACTTATGCCATCAAGTTACAATAATATTTTTATATCTCAACAGGCAAACATTAAAGATTTTTAGGCATCCTTGAAAATTAAAATGAGAGACAGAAAGCACAAAAATCTAATATATAAACGTACATATTTTATGTTTTTATTTATAAAAATGTATATCAATATCTGTACCATTTCCAAGGGGCAGTTTATTATTTTTCTTGACATTCTGAAGCAATTTTACCATCTTCTAAGCACATTAAAATCATTAGTAGATTGAAGTATATACCACAAAGGGAGCAACTATATGGGAAACGTAGTAGGAAATTAGTAATGCTTTTATAAACTGGTCTAAGAACAGATAATTTCTGAGTGTAGGTACAAGGAAGTCAGTAAACTGACTTCATGTCAGTGAGACAACATCTCACATGAAAAAAAAAAAAAAAATATTGTCACTATGCATCTGATAAGCAAGTTTCTTCCTGCTCCTATTTATTTGCTTCTCTCAAGAAAATTTGCACATGAAAAACTATAAAATAGTTAAGTTGGACACAAACTGTAAAACAGGTTTCAAAACAAAACAAAAACAACAAAAAAACCATGCAACATGACAAAGCCTATGCTGTGACCTTAATTTTCTGGGTTTAGAATCAACCCTTACTACAACATTAATGTATTTTCAGTATGTATATTTTCCTTTTAAATTTAAAAAAGGAAAATAATATCTATGCTTAACAGTGTTAGCATTCCAACGCTCTCAGCAAAACTGAGGTTTCATTTTAAGGTCAGTAACATCCAGGGAAGATAATCGTGACCTCTGCTGCTGTTCTGTCTCGCTGAATGCATGATGAATTTTTATAATGCTGATCAAAGGGGAGAAAGTGGAATGGGAAGAAGGAGCAGCGATTTGTTTATTTCTCTGAGACAAAAATGTCTCCAAGGACAGAACCTCAGGTAAACCATAAGCATTCGTATTCTGAACAAATGGCAGCAGTCAGTCCAGGCACGCTTTTAAAAAAAAAGCTTTAGCCAAATCTGTTTAGCAAACAACAGGCTGAGAAGAACATTCCCCTAATGAGGGCAAGGCCCTTCTGCCAAAATTACTTTGAATTTCTATAGTTTGAGCTTTCACTTTTCAAACACTTTTGTTCCAAACTGACAAACATTTTTCAAAGAGTTTTAAACTACAGAAATATTTGCTTCAGTAAAACATGCAGGTTCTAGCAGGCCAGAATAATAATTTTGCAATCAAACTTAACCTCAAAAAAATTGTTTTTAAGTTATTCAGCTGTGACAAAAAATTGTGTTTTGCTTGATGATGCAGCAACAGAAAGCCATGTAGTATTTCTGAATCAGCAGACCACTGAATTTAGAGAAAAATAATACAAATTGAATGAAGATAAAAACATTTAAAGGTATTCGTTTCAAAATTCAAAAAGACCAATGAGCATTTGGGGAATAATCAATTGAATACATATTTCAATTTACTGTGTTCATGCTGTTGGTTTTTTTTTTTTGTTATTGGACCAGATACTGTATGTTGGCAGGTAGGAGGCTGATAAATAAGGCTCTCCATTTCAAACCGACATTTTTACCAAAACCAAAAACCAAACAGAAAATCTATTACATCGTAAAAACAAAGCCTGGAATATCTGTTTGCCTGTCTCAATGGAAACAATTGAGCAAGTAGCTGTTTATTGGTCAATATGAAGAAGGCTGAATCTAAATATATACACAAGTAAATTTAACCACCAGATGGTGGTTTCATTCTCAAATAAAAACAAGTCTCAGAAGAAAGAGATTTAAAACATTGAATTACAGAATATATAATGTAGTATAGACTAAGAACATATTTCAGGGTAAAAAAGACACTATAGCATCCAAAAGAAGATTGTTTTTCATGACATACTCATTTTTACGTATCACTCAAATTCTATTACTGTTGTCTCCTGCTTTTCCTTCGGAAGTAAATTTCTAACAGTCTTCAAACTAAGATGTTCTTTAGAAGAGAAATGCTACTTGCAGGGTCAATGGGTCTTCAGAAATGCCTACAGAAGTAGGACACTTGTTATTGATTTAGTATTTTTTACCAGGATGTATTTACCTAGAAGAGTGAACTGAAATGAGCCACAATCAGTCTCCAAGAAGGTGAGTTGTTCTATTTGAGAGGGCTCTAGGATGCTATAACATAGAATTTAAGAATGAAAAATAATAGTTTGAGAAAAATATACACCATTATCTTTTCCTAAACATTTTACAATCACTTGCCCCCAAGCATTTATTTGGAAAAATTTTCATATATAAATAATTATGACCTACAGGGAAAAAAAAAACTCACAAACAAAAACCAAAACTTATGCTACTTCTTTGGACAGCTGGCAAACTTCGCTCTCCCTCCCATCCCATCTCATCTACTGGACTTCTTTGCAGTGTGGGAACCTGGGAAAATAATACTAAATTTTCAGGGTTCTGACAGATATATGGTGGCAGGTTAAACTGGACAACTGAAACTAGTATGAGGTTATGTTTGTATCACGTATGTCTAGACAGTTTTACCAAAACCAGGCATGTCTGGTCTGCTTTTGTACTGCTTCCTGAACCTCTGCAAAAGCTCAAATTCAGTAGAATATGCCACATCTGACTAGGAAGCTTCATTCAGTTTCAAGCCTAAGAGATGACAGGATCAAAGGCCTTGCTACAAATGTGGCACAGAAATGTAAAGTAACTTCTATGCCCAAATAGGTACAGAGTCTAGTCAGATATAGAATATTTGTTGATCTGTCACACAATTTCTTTCTCCACTTGCTATAGCACAAAAGCACCCAATTAACCTGTATCAGATCATCGTCATAATTAGCATACTATTATAAGGTAGTATCTTGTATTTTTTTTCTGGCAGCTGAAATGCTCAAGGTGAAGCTAGCTCCAAGATATGCAACTTAATATTCACCAAATTCTCTGTGTCCTGTAAACACGAAAAACAGTATTCAGCAAGTAAATTATTATATAGCTGATCAGTGCTAAAAGGAGAAAATGAAGTTATTTTAACTAATAATTTACAGTTATGCATTTCTCCTGAACTATCTCATATTAATCAGCATCAAGTCTTATGCAACAGGCTCTAAACATTGGTTTTCACAATAAATATCACCAAAGATTAAGGAAGAAAGTAGTAACTATGTAGTTAAGATTACTCAAATATAGAACCCAGGAAATTTTTTAAAACCCCTAAAATCGTCAGATGATCTAAACAAAAACAGAACTACTGTCTTGCTTTCAGAAAGAAAGCATCTAAAATTGCAGTTAACTACATAAGTTTAAAGGTCACGTTGAAAATACCTATTTAATCCATAAACCTTCTGTTTCTTGGTGGACAAGGATTTCTGCTGGCCTTAAAAACTGTAATTTGAGCTTCCCTCCTAGCTTTGAAATGAATAACCCTAGCTCTAGCCTAACAGATTTCCCAAACTAAACTTTTCTGTGAAACAGTGGATCAGTGCAAACATTAAGTGGCACGGATCCCAAATCCAGCCTGAAAACTCCTGGGATTAGACTGCAGGTGTCTGCAACACGGTGTTTAGACAGTATTTCAACTTTAGATGACCAAGATCATATGGAACAATAGAAGAAATACGAAAACCATAAAGTAAAAAGTAAGATCAAAATATTCCTTTTCTTATTTTAAGTATTCATAAAACTTAGATTTATTGTGTATAATTTTGGAAAGCTTTTTCTATTGTAACCATATATTGGATGCAAAGCAATCTCTACAAAATGATAGCTATACCATGACAAAATGTTGGCAGACTTGTCTAGTACACAAGTACCACCTTTTGCTGCCAAGTGCATTTATTTTAGACTGTGTGATACAACCAGCCATAGATACTCGGCTGTACTGAAATGAAGCTGGTTTCAACAAACATTCAGAATATTGGAAGAAACAAAACACTGGGCAGGACTTCTTTATTCCTCCAAATGCTTGCTTTTTTATTTTTCTGAAATATACGTTATCACGAAACCCAAATGTAAGTCCTGTTATATGGGAAAGCAACTATATCAATTAGAAAAACAGAGGAAACTCTGCTAGTTTTGTTATATCTAATAAGAAGATATGTATGAAAAATAGAGCAAGAAGTCACCAAGTCAAACAAAAGGTTAGAAAAAGATAACTTGTTTCCAGATCCTGTTAAGTATTACTGCCCAACTGTCCACTTTTTTGCCAACTAAACAGCTATTACTGAGTACTCCTTGTTAGTATCGGGAAGCAGGAGATAAAAATAATATTATAAGATTAGGGCCTAAAAACCCCAGTTTTGGATGAAAACTCCATTTAATAAGGAAAAAGCCTGAAGCCTTAGTTTTTCAAAAATTATAAAGACAAGCTGTATAATAAAGCAAAACACAAAGAAAATATTCATATAGAAAATTCAAGAGAGATATTCAGAATCGTGTTTGGATGAGACCCTAGTGAAAACAGATACTTAATGTTGAGGAGGTTCCTTTATGTAGCAAAGGCTTTGAAATACAAAATAAAGAAGAAAGGGCTAGAGGTGTCTGCATCTCAGATCCACCATGTGAACAATCTGTAGGGACCTAAAGAAAACCTGGAAAAGTCAAGTGAGTTGGTAAATAACTTTTCTTCTATGGGTCTGTAATGCCAGTTTGCTCTGGAAACACAGATGTTTCCGAGAAAATCTGAGAAAACAGTTGTTTTGCCTTCGAAGTACCAAGACCTTCAGTTTTCTTGAAGAACTAATGATTAAGCCTTTGTAAGAGTATTTTAGGAAGATAAATAACTAGGGGTAGCATATCCCTATACCTGGAACACATCTGATACTAACTGAAATCCTAAACTAGTGGATATTTTTAGTAAAGCAAACATGAATCTTCTCTCAGACAACAAAATTCTCAAATTAAATAACAGATACAGATTTACCCGTGGTTAGATCAAACAGCTAACTGTGGTAAAAATCAGACCCACAGATCCAGGCCAAAGATGACTGTATAAAACCGGGAGTACACTGGCTGGGGATCTTGTTATTTCTTTTTTTCATGGTTGCACTCAAGGGAATGATACAGTAAAGCCACGAGGTCAAGAAGCTATCAGATCTTGTGGCTGAGAGATCCTAAACTGAAAGAAACATGTTGTTACTTTCATGTTGCCACTGGCAAATTGGCAGTGTAGGTGTTGGTTCACCTCAGCTGGCAGCTCAGCCCCACACAGCCGCTTGCTCCCTCCCCTCAGTGGGATGGGGAGAGAATCAGAAGGGCAAAAGTAAGAAAACTCGTTAACAGGTAAAGCAAAGCTATGCACACAAGCAAAGCAAAATAAGGAATTCATTCACTACTTTCCATCAGCAGGCAGATATTTAGTCGTTTCCAAGAAAGCAGGGCTTCATCATGTGTAATGGTTACTTGGGAAGATAAATGCCATAACTCCAAACATCCCCCCTTCCTCCTTCTTCCCCCAGCTTTTATTGTTGAGCATGATGTTATATGGTATGGAATATCCCTTTAGTCAGTTGGGGTCAGCTGTCCCAGTTGCATCCCCTCGCAAATTCTTGTGCACCCCCAGCCTACTCACTGGCGGGGCACTGTGAGAAACAGAGAAGGCCTTTATGCTGTGCGAACACAGTTCAGCAGTAACTACCTAAAAGAACCACTGCCTAGACAGAAGAACCTAGAAAAGAAGCCTTCTGCATTTTGCTGTTGCACAATTAGCCAAAAAGCCCCAGACAAGTTACTTGAACATAGGCCCATTGCTCAGAAGCATATGTTAGTACTTATATTTGAGACCCTGCAAATCTAGAATTATGACATCTCTTAGTGAGCAAATTGCTTACACCCCCCCAACCCCCCCAATTTTTCTCCTAATAAAAAACCAAACAAATCACAGTTTACGCGTAGTACTTAGACTGTCTTACTTCATGTCAGCATAGAGTTATGACAACTAATTACTCTTTATACCAATTGTCTCAACAAAAATGAAAAATTAATAGATCAGATTTCAAAAGGTAGATATTAGTATATACATACAAAATTCCTAATGGAATTTCAAAATGAGATAAAAAAAGATTACATATACATAGGAAAGACTCTTCAAAATCAGATGAGATAAATAGGTCTCATGGTACTTAAAATCCTAATGTCTGGTCTAGTCTAGGTTAGCCTGAAGATGTCTGCATTTCTTTTCAGTTTCTTTGGGAATTTCAATTCTTTGCCAGCCTATCAAATACTCTCAAAAATACAAGTTTCATTTAGGTTATTTAAAATGTTATTTCTTTACTGTTTCTACCACATAGTGTGTGTGAACAACAGGATTCCCTCTTGATATACTTTCCAACTCCAAATTAAGTTTATGAAGTAAAAATGTCTAGCAGATTATCAAACTGGGCTGCTTTGTATGCCACGAATTTCCTCTGCTTTTACTTCATCCAGAGGGAACACTTCTGCATCACAGTTTACATAAAACATTTTTGCAATCTGTTTTTATGCATCAAGCACAAAGGATAGATCATACTACAGCTCTGCTTCCAAGTACAGATATAAACTGTATATTTATAACTGCTCATTCTCATATAATTGCACATTGTAACAGTCTGTATGTATATCTGCATGTAAAAGTACAGCTTTTTCATGTCTTCCACTTATTTCTGAGTTTGCCTGACACTTGCTAATTCTTGTATAAAGATAATCATGCAAGATAAACACGGAGCCCAAAGTAGTAACTTTGTCTTTCATCAGAGTTTAAATTAGGCTCAACACTATGTTGTCAAGAGTTACCCCTAACAGTTTAGAAGTAACCTGCTTTCCAACTTGCTGTAAGGACAGTATTTTGGAGCTGGCGCAGAAGACAGGGTTTGAATTGGCTGCATTTGTCTATTTTTATGCAGAAAACCAAGACTACAAATATTACTCCAACCCTCAGTAGACCTGCTTTATGGCGAGACTTCCCAACACTGACTGGGGTATATTCAGAACACACACAGTATCTCTGTGAGTCTCTACGCCCATCACATGCACACAAACGTAAACATCTACTATTTGTCAATTAAGTGAAGAGATCACAGTTAAGCACATTCTAATACTTTCTTTAGAAGAGCGGCATTTTAGGAAGCACTGAGCGACTCTTCTCTTTCAGCACATCAAAAARCAAAATGTATTCCTTCAGTTGTAACTGTTAACCAGGTAGTTTCAGCCTTTGAAAGCTGCATTCTAATCATTTGGACTGCCTTAACCAACAACAGACTCTGAAGAGGAGCTCACTTCTTCAGTATTTAACCCAACATATCACATACTTACATCTGGCATTTCTGTACAGTAGAAAAGGGTCCTGCAGCTGGAAATCGAGGTCTTTAGTAATAGGTTCTGTTCGATTTTCCATGCTCAGTCTGTTCATAATTGTGAAGCCATGCCTTGGAGAAGCCGATCTGAAAATTATCAATTAGAAATCACATCAAGTCAAGGAAAAAAAGAAATTACTAGAATTTCTTTGTTATACAGTTCTCCAAAATTGTTTTTTTTATCTCTAAGAGATACTACAAAAATCTAATTTTGTTGCCAAGGAAATAACAATTGACTCTTGCAGCGTTTCGTGCAATCCTTTTAATTATGTCAAAACCCTACATTATGCATGAGAAATAACAGAAGCACCATTGGTTTCACAATAGCTACAGAGAGTATGCCACATCTGTGATACCACCATTTGAGGTCCAATGATTTAGTCACAGTATAATCATATCTGCATGTCCAGGTTTCACTTCAAGTTATAAGGCCTAAAACTTCTGAATAGGCAAGATGTTACAAAACACCACTTTGTCCCAGACCATCAGCATCATGTTATCCAACCACCACCATCTACTCTACAGTTTCTCGCTGGAGTAGAAAACAGCAATTAGAACGATTCAGTCATGGGCCAGAGCAAGTATATTTTTTAACACTCAGGTTAACAATTGCAGATAGTAACAGTCATCCCAGATAGGATTTTCCATACCGTCTAAAGCATAAGAACAAAAGTGAGGGTGGTGAGACACTGGAACAGGTTGCCCAGAGAAGCTGCGGATGCCCCATCATCAGAAGTGTCCAAGGTCAGGCTGGACAGGGCTCTGAGCAACCTGGTCTAGTGGAAGATGTCCCTGTCCGTGGCAGGGGGGCTGGACTAGATGATCTTTAAAGGTCCCTTCCAACCCAAACCGTTCTATGGTTCTATGACTCTAAATCATTATGCTTGTTCATGGGGGTTACACTTCAAGTCAGTTAGATAATTTTTATTAATGTGAGCTGTTAAACCTATCATGATCCTGACAGGAGATATTACTTACAAACCAAGTATGACAATAAAGGAGAAGATGCTGGCTAAACATTTGGGAAAAGTGCCATCTCTGGTAATTGCTGGTGGGGGGATTTCTCTATGAAATCCAAAGCACAGGAACCTGCATTACAGGATTGGAGTCAACAGAAAATTAAACAAAAGTGGAACCCTTAACAAGAATCCTTGTTTGCAACAGTCAGTACTTCACTTAAAAAAACCCAAACAAAGAAACAAAAAAACAGTCCACTTCCACTGGTGTTAACCCACTTGGAAGCCTGATTTTTTAACTGTTCCTCAGAATTCACAAAGATGAGATAGGTGAGAAATAAGTCAGCTCAAGTAAAATGGTCACATTACTTTACACTGTCACAACAGTAATGAAAAGCAACAAAGGCAACACCAGCAGTCTCCAACCTTCGGTCTGTTGGCAATGTTTTTTCCACAAAACTTTATTACTTTGTTCAAAGCCACAGGAAATTAAAGTTAAAACTGATGGGGAGGGCAACGTATGATGTTACTCACAGCTCACAACCTGTTCCATACTGTTGCCTATAAGGCAGCCAGGGTAGCAATCTCTGCTGTAAATGGCAACTTCCTCAGCCAACAAAAAGAACAGTGAAAGATCACAGATGCTAGAAGTGCCAGGTTACATGTTGTCAGTTTTGGAGTTTTAAAATCAACATACAAGAAAAATACTACTTCTGTTTTGCAGTACACAACTAGCCACCTCCACCTACTTCTAGCACAACTAAGGGCCAGTTCTTTCCTCTTGTGGTGGTAATTATAACAGCACCTTATCTCCACTTACCTGAAAGCAGCTTAGAAAAATTACTGATGATGATTTCCACTGCTGGTACAAGAGCTCAAAAGATTAAAACCAGCATCCCACTTCACACAAAACTCACAGTCTCTTGGGCCTCCCTGTCACTTCACACATACATCTCTCGCATTCTCAAAACAATCTCTTGCTTTCTCAGTTCTCCTACCAGATCCTCATCAACATAAATGTTGAAGGAGAAAGTTTCTGCTTTGGTGTCCCATGCCAGCAGCTACTGCAAGTTCTGCTTACTGTATTATTTTCTGATTTTAACAATAGTCACAGGGAAATGCTGGGGCACTAACTTAGAAACCCAAATGTAGGGCAGGCTTCACAACAGATCTAAGGTACATGCTAGAATAAATGATGTCACCAATGCTCTGAAAAGCCACAACCAGAGCTGCTGCTAAAAGAAAGCATTAAAAACATCCAAAATGTTAGATGAAATATGCATGAAAAATGAATAATCAGACACAAGTAGTATGAAAGTTCCCTAAGTAGGGAACACAATACTTTATAAGTTCTACCATTCCCTTACTTTAAGGAATACCATTATTTATTTCACTATTTGTTTTTTGTTCAGACACCTTTTGAACTACAAATGCTACATCCTATTTAAAACAACATAACAGATTTCTATGGTTTACCCATATTGAGATTTAAATCACATTTGGAAGTCTTATCCAAATATAAGGTGATGCCTCCTTCCCAGTGTTTTCTTCCCTGCATTTGCCTCTGCCAATTTCAGTTTCTTTTCACCTTTGAACAAGGAGGAGCATTTTACTTCATTCAGCCACACTCCATCCCAGCTAGCTTTTCCACATCCACAGGTTTCACCTGCGGACATTAAAATGTTACATCCTCACCTTGTGTAAACAAACAGCGTTCCCTCCACATCAGTCTTCTCCTGAAGAAAAGGAAAGTTAAGAAAGTTGAAATCAGGGCAGCGTTTTGCCAGCCATCAGTAAGCCCCCCCTTTATCTCTGTTTTACCAATACCATCAGTTACACCTCTCTCACCTAAGCCATGAAAAAATAACTAAACCCAACTTCATCAGCTGGTGGCGAGAGACTAGAGCTAGCACAGGTCACTGTGCAGCTGACCCAAGTTTTATGAGAAGGTATGAAAAGGCTAAAGGCTCGACACCATGAGACTAAACACTGCGCTGGATTAACTCTCTGCTACACCTGAGGGCAACACACAGGCCAGATTCAGGGAGAGGATGTTCCCAACGGCACCTGCCCTCAGGGGTGACGCTCAGGATGGGTAAGGGGGAAACCACACAAGGCAGATTGCGCAGGTTCTTCAAACACAGGCCCTAAGCCCCACCATTATAGCAAACCAAGAACCACCTGCACATAGCCAGAATGTTAAACTACCAAAAGATTCCCCAAGTTAATTAGTTTTTTTTAACCTTAAATAGCCTTTTTAGTGTTTGTAACTCCAATACACTTTTGTACACATTCTGGTTCCGTTATAGATGTTCGGATAGCAGAGGAGCTCCTGAGGCCCATGCCCTGGTTTAAACCCCAGTCTCCTACAGCCTGCCCTGCAGGATAACACTTTTACAGCCCTGTGAGCCTTTCAAAACCCGCTTCCCAGGCGCCACAGGGCTTCCCACGCTCCCCAGAGAAGCGGAGCCAGGCACAACCCCTCCCCCAGCTTGGTGAGGGTAGGGAACACCCCAGGACACCCGGCCAGGCCAAGGGCCGAGGCAGCCCCTCAGCACAGCCCTCACAGCCGCCCTCGCACCTCAGCCATGGCGGCTCCCACCCCTTCCCCCTACCACCCCCACATAGGGGAGGGGCGGGGCCTCCTCGCCACCTGCCCCCTGCCCCGACGCCCCGCCCCCGCGGCGTGGGCGGGGCCGTTTCTCGCCCCGCCCCGCCCCTCCCGGCGGAGGGTGCGGGGAGGGGCGGTCTCACGTACCCACTCGTTGGCGCGGTGCCCGAAGGTGTAGAGCGCCACCTGGCTGGCCACGTCCACGATGCTGCTGATGTAGGGGTCGTGCTGCTGCAGCGCCGCCAGGCTGATGTCCAGCCCCTTGCCCAGCAGGGCGGCCCCGGCCACCGCCGCCGCCATTTTGCCTCCGACAACAACACAGGGTTCCTAGTAGGCGCAACTAATCCAACGCCGAGAGGAAGGGTGGTGGCTCCCAGCCCCGCCCGCCCAGTCGGAGCGAGAGCGGGCGGGAGAGTGGGAGCCCAGCCGCCGCAATCGAGCGCCGAGCGCCGCCGGCTCAGGATTGTTGCCGTTGGCGACGGGGCAAGCTGAGGGGCGGCYTGGCGGAGCCCGCCCCGGCCGCGGGGAGACGGGGAGGGCCAGCCGGCATCGCAGCGCCTCCTCCGGCAGCGACCCGCCTGTGCTGGCTGGTTTTCCCTCGGTGCTGGCACCCTTCGTTTTCAAGCCTCTCCCTGCCACTGGGGAGGCCACTGACTGGCTTCCTTTCCAGAGTGGCAGCTGCGCGCCCGAGGAACAACATGGTTCCTGCGGCTGCAGGCCTGAGAACACGGCCAAACTCAGCGGGAAGTGCTGCCAGGGCGCGGGCACTGGCTGTGCTGAGCAGGGAGTCCTGCACACCCACTGTGTGCCCATTAACCTAGGTGGGAGAAGGTGTGGTGTGCACCACAATGTACAAAGCCTCAGGAGAGCAGGGAGCCACRCACCAAGGTGGAGCTGAAACCACGTAGGCTCGGCCTCATGTATACATGGGAGCATTTGGGCACACTGGTGTACCTGAGGAGAGATGTGTGAGACTGCGCAAAGTTGGCACGTGTATCTGTAAGCACATGTATCTGTAAGGATGTGTGTGCTTCCTGTGTGCTCACATGTGCACCATGGCAATGCATGCATGGCACTCAAACAGGAAGAGAAGTTGGTTCAGATTGATGAATATACACAGTCTGTATTTGCTAACATACACTCACAGACTTCTGCACAGAACTTAAGGGAAGAAGAACACAAGTGTGAAATAAGCCATCATACAACCCTTGTGTGTGTATATATATACACGCATACCTGTGACAAGCAGCTGAAACATAAACAAGCATACTATGACATGGACATATACAAACAGCAGAGGAACAGATGAACAAGACCATGAATTTATTTACCATATTTTCCTGTCAGACACACGTATTTATTATTAATCTATTGATATCAACTGTTTGCAGCAAATACATGAGCTTTATGTGGCATGTAGATAAACTCAATACGTACTTACATTTAAAAGATTTGCTTAACTGTCCAGCCCGAACCCCCTGCGAGAGCAAATTTTTTTTATTTCATCACCTCAGACCAACGTAGCAATTTTGGAAGGAGTTACTACCTTGTGTATACGGAAGCTGTAGAGTGATATCTTTCCTTCCAGAGAATGGGATACCCTGGAAGAACTGAAGGCAAAGGTAATGGATGCTATCTTGTTGGTTTGCAATATCCTCGACACAACATTTTTAAAAGGGCAGTAGCTGGACATAGCGGATGAAGACTGCCATTTAGTTTTCTTCCCTCCTTTTCACTGTAGGCCAGATGGARCCTGTGGAATAGAGTGAGCAGTAGCATCTGCTCCGAGAGCAAATGGGCAAGCCCAGATGAAAAAGCTTCCATAGTGTGAGGTGGGGATAGGAGAGAACTGAGAGACAGCAAGCTGGGAATTCATAGTATTAAATACAGGGACAGTGAGTCTCTTGAGTGGAGTTAGGAATGGGCATGCTCTCAGAAAGGACAGAAAGAGAGACTGTTCTTTGGGACTCAGGAGAGAATATGTAGGTTTTGTTGTAGCCCAGAAGGCCACTAAAAATTGCGTTACTAAGAATAAGGACCTACAGCTTGCTCTGCAAGCATATAGTGGGAGAGGAAACCTCTATATGTACCCTTTTATTATAATCTGCCTCACTCTTAGTTCCTCTTTTCCACTTTTCTAAAGCCACCTTGTTTCAGTTGGGGCTGTAATGAAACACGGCTTTAGAGTTTAGAAGTTTTTAAGTGGTTTTGGTATACTCGTGGTAGGAAAATGGCTCTAAGCAGTTCCATTGCAAAGCTCCGGCTGACTTACAGATCCTGTAACAGCAAGGAAGATATATGGGCTCATGGTGGACAAGGGAAACTGCTGTCCTTGGTCTGGAAATGACCAGAGTAGAATGGCAAAAAAAGAAAAAGCAGTAAGTAGGAAAGATAAGTCATGTTGCTCAAATAGTGAGCAGATGCACTATCATTTCTTTTTGCTTATTAGATAGTCCTCAATTCCCAGTTTCTAGGCACACCTAACCACATTCCTCCTCATGTGCTGGAGTTTCTCATTACCATCTCATCTCCAATTCTTTGGCAATTCTCCTGCTTACAAAAAGTCCCAACTTGTCACCAAGGCATAGAAGTGTCAAACTCTTGGAGTCCCACTCCTGGAATTTCCCTTTCCAGATGCCTTTGCTCCCTCCAACAATAATACTTACAAAAAAGGTGCCCTGCGTGGGTTTTTTATTGAGTTTTTTTGGTGGTGGTGGTGGTGGGGAGGGGGTATTGCAAAGTCCCTTAAGGAAGAATGTGTTACAGAAACTGTGTTTCAAAGGCTATTCATTTGAACTGAAAATAATTACTCATAACTGTTATTGGGTAGGAGAAAGCAGTATACAGAATTTAGAAGATGTATTGCAGCCCTGTTCCAACTGAGAAAAATGTTTGAAGCAGAAATAAGGTGTCTTTCAACTTTTACAACTTACCTTGTTTCTGTTGTTGCCCCTTTTGTCAGGCCAAGTAGTAACCAATACTTGAAGCCTTGCAYGTTTGTTATGTTAGAGAGACAGACTGACTGGCTCAAGTGTGTCTCCTGTGCCCTTCTCTTGACATGCAAAGATTGTAGAGTGTCCTGTTTCCTTGAGCTCCATGGAAGAAAACCCAACTGTGAGGTTAAATATCTTGAAATAGGCCTGTCAAAAATTTTGCCTGTCTGTTTTCGGTGCCCTGTTTGTGGATACTTCTTAGAACTACCTCCCTCCTGGATTACTGCRTTCCTTTCTAACATAGCTGGACAGACGGTTCCCTAGCCCTGTGTTTTGAGTCAGCAAACCTGTCAAGCTTCTGATCAGGCCTTTTTATATTTTCTGTTGCACTGTGAAGTAGCTTCTGCTGGTTCCAGCTGTTTTGCTATGTAAGTGGGATGTAATTGCTCCTTCCATTTAGCCTGAAGTAAAGGTACTTAATAAAGCCATTAGTTCTGCCCTGCTTTATGGGATCACTTGATAGTAGACTAAAAATTTTCCGATGAAACAAGATCTTGTTAAGAAGAGAAACACTGAGAATTCTCACTGCATCTAAAAAGTTAAGGGCATTTTAGCAAAAATGTCACAGCTTAAAAAGGTTGATTCTTTAAACTGCAGTTATTTGCTTATAGTCAGTAATCCAGTAGTCCATAATAACTATCAAATCGAGTTAGAATGATTTTGCTGTAATTTGTTTATGAAACAAAGTAATTTTCTAGCTTTCAAAATGTCATAATTTCATGAAGTATATAATTAGAATGTCACATTTTTGTCTTCCACCCACCTGGATACTATTCTGTTAAAAAAAACTACACCTATGCTTTTGACATGGTATGAAAGGCATTTTGTGTAGGTAATATCCAGACCGATTTAAGGCAAAATCCACACAGCATGATGTTCTTAAGGTCTCCATTAATAATAAACATTAAGATGGTTAGGCCAAACCTTTTCACAAGGATTGTTCAAACAGAAATTAAGCCTTTGCCTCACATTCAAGAATCTATGGCACTTGTAAAGACTAAGCTGTGCCTCCTACAGCAAATTAACACTGAGGATATGATTTTATGTGAATATATTTGGTGGCACTGCTGGGCGTACGCAACCCCTGTCCCAGGTCCCAGCCATTCAGTCCTGCCATTCTGGCACCTTGGTACTGTACTGGCACAAGTGCATGTGTGGTCACAGTGTGAACCAGTCAGACTGGGGAAATGAACTGATTGAAAAAGAAGCGTTCATACTGCTGCTGAGATCACAGCTTGGACTGACTGCTTTCCTACCTGTTCACATTCAGTCCTTTCTCTGAGCAGCAATTTTTTTAATAAACAGCAGGAATCACTTGAGAAAATGTAGTGTTGAGCACCTCATTTTCTTCACTTCCTCATCTCCAGCCCCTTTGGAGTTGTTATTGCATGGTAGTTGCCTTTTCCTTTTTATTCCTTCCCCAGGGCAGCCATAATTTTCTTCTTGCTCTGCCTGGTGGCACCACTGCTTCCCCGCCTAGCAGAAAGGGTGCTAAGGCAGTATTAATAAGCGCCTCTTACCCCATTCAGGGCCCCTTGAATATCTTTGCATGGTGCTTTCCAGCATGCCGGCTTCCTAGGGAACAGTGGGTTGCTCTTGTGGAGCCAGGATGATCCCACAAGGCTTGGTTACCCATACTCCACATATTTCTGGGGATGTGCTCACAGCTCTGCAGCATGGTACCTCTCACCACTTGGGAACCAGTGCCTCTGTGGTTTGTGCTGGAGGCTAGCTGCATCCCTTCGCAGACACTGTTGAAATGTACAGTCTTTTCAGACCACATTTATTACAGGCTCTCAGTAGCTAGCTTTAGAGTGCTTTCCTCATGCTCAAAAATTGAAATTGTTTGTTGTACTGTTGGACCACTTCTTAACACCAGTCCTAATGGTTAAAACAATTTTAGTCTTTTTGTTAGTAATTTATTACTTGCTAAAGGTTCCTTAATAAGTATAGGGTCAGACTATATAGTTTCATCTGGTGCAGTTATTAAAAAAAAAAATCTCTGCGCTAAAACTAAATCTGGTTACTTTCATTCCAATTCAAAACAACTCTCCTCCCCACCCCCAAATAAACCCCAGCACATTAAGTTATTAGCATGTACATGTATGTCTGTAATGTTCCTCCCTGGTGAAGTTTATGAGACTGTTTTGAGATTTTCTGTAAATGTTAGTCCACACAAGAATGGGATAGTATTCTTTGGCATTGTTGGTTTTGAAATTCTGATATTATACATACTGTGTATGAAATAATTAACTTTAATTTACTCTGATTTTCAGTTGAAGGTTGTTTTTTTTCTGCATGTAAGAGCCTGGGTGTTTACAAAAAAACTGTTTCTTTCTTTGACTTACATTTTGCTAAGTGATTCTGGTAGTAAGTAACTCTACACTTTTTCTTTTGCAGTACATTTATTTGCAAGATACTGAGCTTTACCTTTTTTACAGACCCAGCTTCTGCCAGTGGCCTAGCTGGAGGAGAACTAAAGGAAAGTTTCCTACTATCGTTAATTGAACTACAGTTTTTTCTTTCTAACTTCCTATGTAGATATTCCTCTTCTGGGGTGAAGAATTCTTTTTGATTTAGCTTTAATCACTTTTCAGAGGGCATAATCTGAGTTGAAAAAAAAATTTAATACCAGGAGAAGACTATTTCAGAAGGAGGAAGGGAGAGGCTGTACCAATATAATTGCATTGAATTACAGTGTTATACAGGAAAAAAAAATCTTTCTTGTGTACATTTAATCAGTAAAAATTCTGATTTTTACCAGTGTTAGATTTTCAATGTTTTAAGTGACTATATGATTTCAGTGTCTTATCTTTCAGTAGAGCAGAAATGAGAAAATGATAAACCTAAAAAAGATTTCTGTGTGTGGAATATTTTTCCCCATTTATACTAGTTGATACAATAAAAGGTGTTGCCTTTATCCATAAACTTTGCTTGACTTCTATAACTATACAATTGTGAGTACGATTCTGTCAGATCTCTTAATAAAATTCCAGATTACATCCTCCAGTCTCTCCCTAATGCTGATAATGTTCTAAACATACATTGTTGATTTTCCTGCTATAACAAAGAAAAAATACTGTCAAAACTTGTTGGCTTTTTTCACTTTCTTTGTTTATTTAATGTAGCAGAAATCACTGACTTCCTTCAGTAATATTTCTCATAAGGTTTAACTTTACAAGTTCCCTTACTTTCACCCCCATACTACTTTAATTACAGTTAAAAAAATTGACACTGGATTTTATTATGAGAAGGCAACCATTTTGGGCCAGTATTTGAGTTCTTCAGTAATTTTGTTACCACAACTGTATGTGCTTATAATCAATAAAATATTGTTGATAGGCATTACCTTATTGCTATCCTGATAAACTGCCATAAACTGTTTTGATCTATCAGCTTCATTCTTTACACAGCTGATTGGCTAGACAAACCACCAAAATACTGATGAGGATAGGGCATTCCTGCTATTTCCCGTAGGTTAATAAGATATAAAAGTAATTATATCTTACCGAAGGTCATACCTTTCCAACCACATCTTTCTGGTAATCACCATTTAATTTGGCAGAATCAAACACCTGTAGCTTTAAAGGAGCTATTTTCCAACAAGCTACAGAGAAGATGGCCTCATTTAATTAATTCCTAGTATGAAAAGTTCCATTAGATAATTACACTAAGTCAGGACCTCATTTTTACACCTCACCTGGCATAGGAGCTCTTACCATATTGAGGAAATGGAGTCATCACAAAGATGTGCTGCTGTTGCTGCTGCAAAGAAGCTAGCAGCAAGGCTGGAGGAGTACTTAGGCTGAGTCTGGTCAGGGGGCTGGGGTGGAGTGCATAGGGAATTGTGCCTGTGGTACTAAAGTATCTTTTTATGAAAATGAGTTCTGTACATTCAAATCAGCTTTTTTTTTGAATTAATTGATGAAGTAAGGAGAAGCTCTGAATATCTGTTATACCTGTAGCTGTTACAGTGTTACTTTATGAAGAGAATTTGCATTATTGCCTTCTCAACTGACAGAAGTATCTTCTTGGTTTTGTTGGTGGTTTTTTTTTTTTGTTTGGGTTTTTTTTAATGAAGAATGTTGATGTTTAATAAAGACTGATAAAAGATTTCATAGCTTTAGACATAGCATAAGTGAATGAAGTTAGARTGTTGTAACAATACTGAATTCTAGAGAGATACAACAGATAAATGATGATATAAGGAAGGATCCTTAAAGTTAAAATAACCAAGCAAGTAAAGTGGGATTTCTGCCTCAAATATTCCCCCAATCTTTTTGTATTTTTGATAGCTGCTCAAGAAAATTGCCATGGGGAAATTCTTGTGATACTAATGGCTATTTCATATCTGCTCCTACAGGTGGTAAGACCTTTTGAAGGTTCTCACAAATGTACCTTCTGTAGTTAAAGTTAGGCTTAAAAGCTATTGTACATGTCTTTTAATGTGACATCACCTAACTTATAATAGCATGATCTTTACATTTTGGTATAATGCTTTGAGTGATCATTTTTATTTGTTACTGGCTTTATTTGGCTAGCAAGTATCAATGAGATATTTGTTTTAAAGTAAACTTCTTTTCAAACTGAAAATTGACTTTTTTCTTTCATTATGCAGCATGTTGCAATAAGGATTCACAATTACCTCTATGCTTTAAATGCAATTACTTACTTCTTCCTGAAACTTAGGAATGCTTCATTTTGATTTTATTGGTGTTGCTCTAGGGTTTGTGGGTATGGGAAGAAAGGCCTGGGTAGAAAAAGGAGCTCAGATTTGTGTAACTGTACCAGAAGATAAAACTTGATAGCATTTGAAGTGTTGCCCTTGGAAACAATGAATGCAGTCTATCCCTGCTTTTTAGAAGGGATGGATTTGGGCAAAGGCACCTTCCAGCAGGCAACCAATAGAAGATTTAAGCACTTGGAATGAGATTTTGAAGTGGAAACTAAAGGTATTAGCACCACAAACCTCAAGTGGGTATCTGAGCCTGGGTTTATTACACTTGTGTGAATTTGTTTCCCCTGGTGAATTCTGAGAGCTGTGAAGGCGTTTGGCAGTCCCTCTCCTACAATCTGATTTTGTCATTTTCTGGTGATGCTGTGCTATGTCTTCTGTCAGATTAAATTTACAGGCATATTACCTTGCTTGACAGAAACATGAACTACATGGATTTTTCAAAGAAAAACTTCTATAAGCAGTAACAGGCTGAGGTTTCTTTCTTCCTTTTATTTTTCCTGCTGGTTTGCCCAAATCTGTTAATTTTTTTATCATCCTAAATTAATCTTATAATCTTCAGCTGAACTTGCTTTGTGATCTACAGTGAAACTGCTGTGTCATTTAAGCACTAGTAAACCTAACAAGACTGTGTAAAAGACTAAAACAGGTTCAGGACATTTTTGTTAGGTGCTTCTGTTATTTACTCTTGGCTTACTACTCAACTTTAAGGAAAGATCTTTCTGAAACTTCTGAGGGAGTTCAGCTATTAACAGATCAGATAATATGATGTATTTCATGGTGCTCTCAGAATCACAGAATGGTTGAGGTTGGAAGAGACCTCTGGAGGTCATGCTGACCAACCCCCTCAAGCAGGGCCACCTAGAGCAGGTTGCCCAGGATGAGGGAGATACCRCAGCCTCCTTGGGCGGCCTGTGCTCGTGCTTGGTCACCCTCACGGTAAAAAAAAAAAAAGTGTTTCCTGATGTTCGGTGGGAACCTCCTGTGTTTCAGATTGTGCCTCTTGTCCTGTCACTGGACACCACTGAAAAGAGCCTGGCTCTGCCTTCTTTGCACCCTCCCTTCAGGTATATATGTTGATAAGATCCTCGTGAGCCTCTTCTTCTCTAGGCTGAACAGTCCCAGCTCGCTCAGCCTTTCCTCATGGCAGAGATGCTTCAGTCCCTTAATCATCTTTGTGGCCCTTCGCTGGACTCTCTCCAGTATGTCCATGTCTCTCTTGTACTGAGGATTCCAGAACTGGACCCAGTACTCCAGGTGTGGCCTCACCAGTGCTAAGCAGAGGGGAAGGATCACCTACCTTGACCTGCTGGCAATACTTTGCTTAATGCAGCCCAGGATACCATTTGCTGCCTTTGCAGCAAAGGCACATGGCTGGCTTATGTTCAACTCGGTGTCCACCAGGATCCCCAGGTCCTTTTCTGCCAAGCTGCTTTCCAGCATGTATTGGTGAATGGGGTTGTTCCTCCCCAGGTGCAGGACTTTGCACTTCCCTTCTTGAACTTCACAAGGTTCCTGTTGGCCCATTTCTCCAGCCTGTCAAGGTTGCTCTGGATGGCAGCATGACTCTGGTGTATCAGCCACACCTCCTAGTTTGTGTCATTTGCAAACTTGCTGAGGATGCACTCTGTTAAACAGGAGTTTAATGTCTTAAACAACTCCTTTAGTCCTTATTCTAATCAATATGATTTTTTTCCCCCTTTCTGATGCAGGAGCCAGCATGTTTGGTTTCATCTCTGAATCAGAAAGAAAAGGCGGGGTGGAGACGGGGAGAGAAAATGCATGAGACAACCTGGTAGATTGGACTATAAAGGAGAGATAAGGATTGGAAGAGAACTAGTGATAGTATTGTGTTATTGTTGATACAATAAATGAGCATACAGACTGGGGAAGCAGGATGCATGTGAAGTTACAGCTGATGAGATGAGGGGACAGAAGAACCAGGAAGAATGGGGTGGAGTACAGGAGGCAGAGCTGAGGTGGAACAAGGCTTGCCATGGTGGAGTGGAAATTAGGATTAGCATGGGGGCAAAATTGAAGGAGGCTTGCAGCCAGAATGAGACACCTGCTAGGAATAAAATGAAATTGAAAGGACAGAGTTTTGTAGATCTTGGGGCAGAAAAATTCAGGTAGATTTTATAACTGGAAGTAGAGTAAGAGGAGTGCTTTGAGGTTTTGATGGAATGAAATGCTGAGCACAAGGATGGCTAAACAGTGTGCTGTCATTACTGGAAACTGCCCTTCTGCCATGACCATTTTTTTAGGTCACTTTAATTGCTGCTTGTGACATGACCTAGTTGGACGTGGTTGCTGTTACGGAACAGAACGTATGGAGAGTCTCTCCTCATGCAGCACTGAGCAATTAGGAACCAGATACAGCATCATGTACATTTTCTGTCGGTTTGTCCCTGAGTGGTTTCTGAGGGATACAGAACAACAGGTGTTTTCTCTGCCTGCTTGAGGAGGAAAGGGACATAGACTTAAGCGTTGTAGAGAAGTTGGTTGACTAACAAGAGAAATGTAATGATTGAGGAAGCATTTATGAAAGAATAAAGCCTGCTAGAAAGCATCTCTGTTTTCCCTACTACTTGGCAACAGTTGCCGCAAGATGTAAAAGCCCCCTGTACAGTTCCAAGAGAGATGATACAGTCTAACATTTTCAAATGTCTTATTTATCAGTTGGAATTAATGATACTAGCAGTTACATTTTTATCCTAGAAGTAACTGTATGTCAATAGAGACTGCTGTTTGAAATGTGGTTTAGGATATAGAGGGAGGAAAAGGCGTAGGGTACTATTTTTAACATTCTATCTTGGATATTGCTGTTTGCAAAAATTATATAAACCAAGCTGTTTTGTCTGAGCTTTAGGTAGTATATGTATGTGTGTTTGTATACAAAAAAAAAAACCAAAAACAAAAAACAAAACAACAAAAAAAAMCCAACCCAGGCCTAAAAGGGGAGAGGGGCTCATTTTACTTGTCACTAAAAATTTCAAGCAATGAAATGATGTAAAGCTTTTCTGAAGTTTGATTTCCTCTAGCATTTGATTATCTGCATTAACTCCATCAATGATGACTCCATTTTCATTCAGTATAAGTGAATAAGATGTCTGGCTTATGGGTTTTTCCCTGCACATGACAAATCCATCTTGCTATGCTAGGAGAGAATTATAACCATGTTAAGTTTATAGTTTCATTGATTCTCGGGTGTCCTACTGTACTGAGGAATATGATCTTTGTTCTGTGAATGAGAATACTGTACTTAAACTGCTACAGTAACAGAAAAATGATCCCAAATTTGCCTTTTCCATTAAAGTGACTCTGAACAGATCTTTGATTTAAAGCAAGAGTAGTAGCAACAGAAATGGAGATTCCATAGTGTTTCTGGGCAACCTGTTCCAGTGTTTTACCACCCTCATAATTAAAATTATCTTCCTTATGTCTAATTGGAATTTCCTCCTTTGACTTCTCTGCTGCCTCTTGTCCTTTCACAATGTACCTCTGACAACAGGCTGGCACCAACTTCTCTATACTCTCCTCTTGAATACCTGAGGACAGCAACAAGGTCTACCTTATTAATCTCTTCTTCAGGCTTAACAAGACTGGTTCTCTCAGCCTGTCCTCATATGTCATGTGCTTCAGCCCCCTAATTTTCTTAGAGGCTCTGGACTTCTTCCAGTATGTCAATGTCTTATACTTGGTAGCCCAAAACTAGACGGGGTATTCCAGTTGTGGTCTCACAGAATGACTTCCCTGTGACCTGCTGGCAATATTCTTGCTAATTAGGTCCAGGATGTGGTTGGCCTTCTTCACAGCCAGGGCATGCTACTTGCTCGTGTTCAGCTTATTGTCTACCAGGACACCTGGTCCTTTTCTGCAAAGCTGCTTCCCAGCCTCTATTGGTGCATGGGATTATTCCATCCCAGGTGCAGGATTTTGCACTTGCCATTGTTGAACTTCATGTGGTTCCTGTCAGTCCACTTCTCCAGCCTGCTGAAGTCCCTCTGGATAGCAGCTCTGCCTTCCAGCATATTGACTTCTCCCCCAGTTTCGTATCATCTACAAGCTAGCTGAGAGTGCACTTCCTCTGATAATCGTGATTGTTAGTAAAAGGTGTTATGCAGTATTGGCCCCAATTTCAATACCTGAGGGACATATGCCACTAGTAGTTGGCCACCAGTAGGACTTTACACTGCTGATCACAACCCTTTCAATGTGCCAGTCCGGGGAGATTTTCATCCTTCTTACTTATCCAGTCCACATCTCTACAATTTGGCTACAAAATATTATGGGAGACTGTCAAAGGCCTTGCTAAAGTCAAGGTAAGTGACACCCATTACTCTCCCCTTGTCCACAGAGCCAGTCATCTCACCATAGAAGGTAGTCAGGTTGGTCTGCCATGGTTTGCCTTTGGTAAATCCAGTCTGGCTGTTCCTTCATGTGCTTGAATATGGCTTCTGGGATGACTTATTCCATAATCTTCCCAGGAATTGAAGTTAGGTTGACTGCCCTACAGTTCCCTGGGTCCTCCTTCTTGGAGATGGATGTGAGGTTTGTCTTTCCAGTCATCAAAAACCTCCCCTGATAGTCATGACCTTTCAAAAATGAGAGAGTGACATTGCATTGACATTGGCCACCTCTCTCCACACCTTCAGATACAGCTCATGTCATTCCAAGGATCTGTGTATGTCCAACTGGCTTAAGTGCTCCACTCCCACAGACTGACACTGGGCTCAGACCTGGAAGGCCTAAAGACAAACCTTACTAGGAGGAAGAAAACCCAAACAAAAATGTAAGGCAAAACAGGCATTGAGTACCTGAGCCTTATCCATGTCCTTTGTCACTGGTTTCCTTGCCAGACTGAGCTGTGGGTCCACATTCTTCTCAGCCTTCCCTTTGCTGCCACTGTGCTTACAGAAGCCCTCCTTGCCTTTCATATCTCTCACTATTTCCAACTCCCTCTGAGCTATGGCTTTCCTGACTCCATCCCTGCGTTCTTGGGCCATGTCTGTGTATTCCTCCTGGGTACCCTGTTGCTGCTTCCACCCTCTGCGTACTTCCTTTTTCACATTTGAGCTCAGATGGGAGTTCCCTGCTCATCCATGCTAGCTTTCTGCAACGCTTGCTTCACTCCTGCCTATCAGAATGGCCTGTTCCTGTGCACTGAAAAGGAAGGAAAGGGTGGGGGTCCATGAGTACCTGGGCCACTTTGCCCTGCAGGGCAGTCTTCTGTGGGATCCCACACAGCACATTCCTAAACAAGCTGAAATATATCCTGAATTCCAGAGTTGTGATTCCAATATTTCCCTTGCTCACTTCTTTCAGGATGTTGAACTGCAGAATATCATGTTTGCTGCAGCCTAGGCTGCCCTTGACCTTCACATTGCCCAGCTCTTCGTTCTTTTTCATGAGTAACAGGTTGAATGCCTCTCCTAGTCATCTCATTGATAATCTGCATCAAGAAATTGTCATCAACATCTTAACATGATTATTCATGAGAAGGATTTGATTTCATGAAATGTCTAGTTCAAAATTACAGGAACTAAGGAATTACTACATTACTAAGGAAGTTTGAACAAGTTTCCAAAACTATGGGTAATTATCCAGACAGAACCGTTTAAAGCTCTCCCACTCCTTATATTAATAGGAGCCACAATATTCCCATGCTGACTATGAGGGGAAAAATCAATATCAGCAAACGTACATTCATATTGATTTATCTTCCCTTTTGGTTTTCTAATTTAGTAAAGGCTACTAATGCAACATTACATAAAGATTCTCAGGAGACTAAAAAGGCTAATAAGATCAGGTACCACTCTTTGTTCTGTGGAAGTGAACTGACTTTACTGTACATAGTCAACTGTTGAGTTGCCCAGTACAAGAAGGCCGGCGCATACTTTTGAGCCATGTATCAGAGGGCATTATTCCAGGGAAGTGGACTAAAAGGAGCCATCAAGATGACTTTTTGGAATGCAGGCCCAGCATGCTGTTAGGATACGCATGTTAGGAGATGTCTAAGGAACAAAATACTAAGGATTTTTTTTCCACATAGTATTCCAAGAAATGTTGTACGTGTATTTGAATGTCCTATTATACATGTCTGTTCAGAACAGTTAGTAACCTTTGTCAAACTAGGTTAGAAAGGGGTTTTCTGGTCATGTGCAAGTTCTTATGCAAATATTTGATTTTTAAGATATTATTTAATGTGTTGTATAAGGAAAAAGGAATGTATTATGAAAATGATCAGTTTGCTTTGCTTACTCATTCTCAACAAAGTGAAGGGAAGCAAATGAGGGGGGAAATGTTTTTATGATTTGAAAACTGAAGTTTATGACTGTCCAGAACACCAGAAAGTTGTCTTGTGGGAAAATAAGTCAACTATACACATACATATTATATACTTAGAGATGAAAATAGGACATGATATAGTGCAAGCTATTGTGTGTTTGAAAGGATACAAAGCTTCAGAAACAAAACTTATTAATTTCACAAACAGTGTACACTTAACACAGCCATATCAATCTTGTAGCACTATTTCTTGCACTGAATATTAAATCTCAAGATATTCAACCTTATAATTAAAATATATACTCCTTGTTATGTTACAAACATGAAAATGCAACAAGTTATAAAATGGGAACAGCATTATCTGTATTCTTACTGTACATCATCTATATGCACAGATTCACGATTGGAAGTATTTCCTGCATTCCACATAGTTGGGTTTCTCTCTCCCCGCCACCCCCACCCCCCCACCCCCACTTTTTGAGGATAGGACATTCATGAGGGCACTGTCAAAAAGTAGGACATTTCCTTCTCCTACCAAAGGACAAGGAAAACAGCAGATGACTGAATAATTAGGTCACTGAAGGCCCAGGCTCATAGAGGTATTTAGTGTCCCAGAAGAACAGCTGATAATCTGCAGCTGAAAAATCACATTTTTGGGTTGATTGTAGAAGTTGAGTTCTGTCTCCCAAGTCCCAAATTCCTAATTTTTTTCAACTTTTAATGAATTTGGCCATCAAGGCATTCTAATAGAGATGTAAATGCAAGAACAGTCTTTGTCTCACTATAATTGATGGAAAATTAATTTTCATTAGTCACTTTCATTGGACCATCAACAAGTTCTTGCTTATGAAGAAGGATTACATCTTGATTTGGAGTAACAAATGATAAGGTGGCTATCTCCAAATGGCCATGACATCATAGTTTAAAAACTGTGTTCAGACTGCTCTTTCCCAGTTGTCCATCAGCAGACTGTGACTCCTGCCTGGAGCTACAGTAATACTAGTTTGGTTCAGTATAGAGATGTGCCTTTTTCCTAGGGGCAGAGATTTTACTGTAAATATGACCTCTTTACTCAGTCCTTTGGTTCCAAAGGTAGCGAACCTGATATAAATCAATATCACAGAAGTAAGGTATTCCAGTGGTCCTGTCAAAAAGTAGTACTTGAATGTAACTTAAATATTATAAGACATAACTCCATGGAAACAGAATTACAAGGTTACTCAGCCAGGCTTAATTCTTGTTTCTTTCACATAGTCTTTTGGATATAATTTTCTTGTTATGCATCTCCTGAAACACACACTTTCACCCACCCCCAGATTTAAATATATAGAATGTTATTACTGCACAATTTATTAAAACAGCTGAAACATTTCTATTCATAGCCCTTATTTTGCCATTTGAAAAACAGGAGTAACTGATAACAAGTGTAGGTGATCATACTGTTATGTCAGCTCTGGAGAGAAAACAGGGACTACACCTGCAGAAGGTGTGGAAGCTACTCTCTCTGAGCAGAAGAATGCTAGAGATCCAGGCGTGAAGTTCTAGTCTAGCTTCCAAGGTCAGTGACTCTTGTGGTCTGGGATGCTTCTGGCCCTATAGCTTGTTCTTTTTCCATACTGAGCATATGGAAGCCACAATTCTTTTATGGAACTTTAATTTGACAAGATTCAAGTCATGTACATGACAGAAGGCCTTGAAATCTGGACAATTTTGCTTGTCAGATTGCAAGTCCTAGCTCTGAAGCATTTATTACCCATTTTCATTGGGGATTTCTAGTATATAAATTTTTGAATATTGTAAGAAAAAGCACTTCTTACCCTTCTCTTAGAAATGAGAGATATTGTTTTCCAGAAACTTGCAGAATAAATTCAACCTGCAACCTGAGAAATTTAAATCCAAACAGTTAAAACTTTGCTATCAAAAACTGAAAAGAATGTCTTGCAGTAGTGTTGCCTTGTACTTATGTTGTGTAAAAGAGGGTTATTTTTAAATGAAAATCAAATTACAGGGTACCATTTAGTAACACCATAGTTCATGTGTACTAATATGGATTTTCAGTTCTTTCATTACAAGATCTCAAATAACTTCACAAATATTATCTCGGTGAGATGCAGAAATACTATATTCATCTTATTTTTAAGTAAAAATAGGGGGAAAAGGCTGCAATTGGTTAATATGAGTGAAGAAGCAAGATACATTTGAGGTTAGAGATGAAATAATTTACCAAGTCCTTCCTGTTAACCTTTGAAACTGCAGCTCTTCCTTCTGAAAGGATCTTTAAGAAAAACTTAGTAGTTCCATCTTTGTTTAGGATGGCTGCATTATTCACTGAAGTCAATGTGACTCTGACTTCAGTAAGTTTTGAATTAGGTCTCTTATTGTTGCTTGCACAGTCACAAAATCTTGCTTAGTGACAAGAATCTATATGTCCCGCCATGTTCCTTTGTAGGTAATGCTCTGCATGTCCTGCCCAGGTGCCTGGTCAGTGAATCAACAAGTATTTTAGAAATTTACTTCCATTGTTTTGGCCTGGTTAGTGCAAAACCATGAAYACCTGTGACATCTTGTTGTCTAGAAAAGCACTTGTCAACAACAGACTAACTTGGAAATAATTCTGGATAGCTCCTAATAGGGGACTCTCTTGGTGCCCTTTCTTTAAATAAAATCTATTGCCTGTAAGTTAAATGGACACTATCAAGCAAAATTTTGTACTGGGAAAATTTTTAATGTATTTTAGCCATAGGCCTGCATCTTTTAGAAATAATTTTAAAAAGTCAGCACTGATGCTGTTTGATTATCTTTTGCTTTTCATACTTCTTATAATGATCAGCATCATTCTTCATTTGTAATCACTTCCACCTTTTATTTCTAATTCACTAGTCAGTAGTTCTTCATCTCATGTAGCTTGGTGAAGTTATTAACCTCTTTACAACCAAGGATTTGCCCATATTAATGAAACACCTCTGAAGTTACCTAATACATCATCTGTCTGGACAGTTTTCTGCTGGTGATAAAACAATGAGAATTTTTTTTCAAAAATATTTCCAGTATTCAGAAAGTTTGCCAGTAGAAATATTGCCAGTATTGCATGTAAAGGATGCAGTTTCCCTCATTGAGATATCAGTGAATTATTAGGGTCTGCGGGGACACTATTTCTCCCAAATCATCCTCAGGCTTCTTCAGAGGTTTTTATGACGTATGTTGCTTTCCTGAAAAATCTATTTTGTGRTCATTAGTTTTCTAATCTGAGGAAGGGAGGCCTACTTGCATGTAACTTTCCCCTGTCACTGTTTATCCAAATGCCTGGGTGATAGTAGCAAAATATATGAAACAGATAAGTAAAAATTCAGTCTCGGAGAGTGAGATGAAGTGATGGCTGGATGGGAAAAGTAATGCAAAGAAATCGCGATACACACTGCATCCTGTCATGAGGAAATCTGCCTGAAGATTAAAAGTGTTTGCAGCCTTGTGTTCTCCTAGATCTTTCATTACTTCCAAAAATCCATAAAACTTTTACTGCAGACCAAATCTTTTCCACCTGAGGTTAGCAGGAACACTGCATGTCCTCATGTGAAACTTAGGCTTAGTCATACAAAGCCACGTGCATGCCATGATCAGGTTTCATTCTTGTAACTGTGTCTCTCTGGTGCTCTCTTTCCCTGTGAAATGTGGAGACAGGGCATAGAGGAGAGAGAAAGATCTATTTGATTCATAGTATTACAAGAGGCTAAAAATCTTGGCGGTATACCTGGGCAGAGATACGACTAGAAGTTAGCAAGGAGATGTAAAGTGTTTCTTTCCATTTCTGCAAGTTTCAATAATAAATTACCCTGCACTTACAAATCTACTCCTCCCACCCCCAGCTGGGAACACGCTAGCTTCCACAGTGCCTCACAGATGGAGGGGAAAGATGGGAAGATGTCAGTACAAACATCCTTACTAACTGTATGTGGTGGCTGGGAAGTAAAGGGTGGAGGACATGACAGTTTGGCTAAGTCAAGATATGTCTTGAAACCAATATTAAGGAAGAAATTGTCTTTCTCTCTTTATGGTACTTTAAATGTGATCTGAACCCTGAAAGCTAAGTAGGGATAAGAATGAAAAACTGAGAAGAAAGTATGCAGAAGATGCAATGCATTATGATACCATAAATAGTGCCAAGTACTGAAGAAACAAAAATAAAATGTTGCATGTTCTTTTTTCCTTTTTTTTTTTTTTTTTTTTTTTGGGGGGGGGAAGGAGGGACAGCTGGTACATTTCTTTTATTCCAATACAGTGTATTTTAAGATATAGTCTGGCTTATCCTTTGGGACTTGAACAGTTTTCATGTGTTTATTAAGCTACTGAATAAGAGAAAGTATCTGTAATAACAAAGGTCTTGAGTAATTCAGAGGTCGTTGATCTTTCTCTGATTATTCAACAGTCATTGTTGCTTGGGTATTAAGGATGACAACACTCTTCCTCAAGGTTTTGTTATTATGAGAGTAAATGATTCAGGAGCACCTTCTTTATGTACCACTTGTAGTAACTTCCATGTGTTGGCCCTTCATAGTCTGATATTTTACTCAGTGAGTTCATGATCACCCAGTAGTTTTCCCCCCACCTTATAATTCAAGGCTCAGTTCACTTGGTGGGTGGTTTTTCCTTTCAGAGCTGAAAATAGTTTACTTAGAGATGGGAGTGCAGAGTGCTTTTTGCTTTGTCAGATATTCTGTGACACAGATAGCTGCAGGTAAGTGGTATGTACCCTCAGTCCCTCCTGGAATCACTTTGTACATTCAGAAGAAATAAGGTGGTGGAAAACATCCTCCTTCCCACCCTGCTGCATGCGTGTTTTCTGGTGGGAGATGATAATTCAATTGGTGACGCATTCATGATGTGCACTGTAGTTTTTCACATCCAGTTCTGCCAGATGTGCAGACCATAACAGGCCAAATGCAGTCTTTTACTTTTGTCTACAAAGAGCTGAATTTGGCTCTGGCATTAGTTCTAATTGTTTAAAGTTACAAAACAACTTTTTTCCTTTCTTTTAACCCTATACAAAGGAGAGGGCTGCTAGTGTTGCAAAATAATTGAGTCAGAGCCTGTTGCAATCAAAAGATGATTAGTTTCTTGTGTTTATGTGTGTTCTGATGTGAACCAATCTATTATGTCTGGTTTGTGTTCCTAAGGATGCACTATTTTTATGTGGAACTTGCAAAAGCAGACACAGTTCACTGATGTTTATTAGTGACCTTGTCTTGTCCTCTGAATTATGGACAGTCTGCTTTGAACATGGGGAAATGCTACTAGCTGTCATTATGTGGATGTTCAGGTTTTTTGTAGTCATTTAACCTCTCCAAGGCCCTGCTGCAGTTCTAGATGTAAAGAAAGAGAAACTGAATTATGGGTGTTTAAAGCTGAAATATTTATAGAAGCAGTTTTTTATTTAAAAATAGCATTTGTGCCTGAGAAGATCAGATGTACCACTTCAGTATGAAAAACAAAACCAGATTTTAGTTGATATTATTAATAGAAATTGCATGAAATTTGATAATGTAATAATGTAATTTAGCTGAAAATATTTTATTTCAGTCTAGGTTTTGGTGTAGTTTTGTGTTACTAAATGTTATAAAGAAAAAAAAATATTATGTATTTTTTATAGTTAGAGGTTACAAAGACAAATAGTTGAATTACTGTTTATTAAAGAAGAGAATATACCAAGTATCAGAACATATGCCATAGAAATTAGATCTCTCAAATTAAAACAGAGGCAAGTGATATTAGAAAAATAATTTTGCTTACTATGGGAAGATGGGATTCCCATCTAACATCAAAAAAGTGCTATAAATTAAGATGAAAATGTGTTCTAGAAATAGGTTAAAATTAAAAACTGGATTATTTAGGATCAAAAGTTTCCTTAATTGCCTGTGAGGGAAACTTACGTGGACTTTCGAAATCCATCCTTATTAAAACTGAAAAGCAACAATATGTGGCATCCTGAAGTAATTATTGACTTGAAGTCACTATTTAGGTTGATTAACATGTTACCTGAAAGAATGTCAAGTACTGCAGGATGTGGCCCAATTGATTTTAAGGTTGGTGGCAATCATTAGTGCTCCAGTATCAAAAGTGTATCCAAATTTGGGTCATTTGGAAATGCTTCGTGATTTGAGGAATCATATACTGATGGGATTGAAAGAGTAAAAAAGTATCCTGTGTTTCTCTTTTAAGGCTCAGGCAAAGAATGTAACATACGGTGGTGTTTTTCAGCTCAATGAAAGAAACTCTTCCATGTTCTTTGTAAAATGCTAAATTGTGATAGGGAGTAAAATAAATTACTGTGGTGAGTTACTGCTTTGACTTTTCAAATACTATCTTAGAGCACACTTTGGGGGGGAAGAGAAGTGCCCTTGGAGCAATGATCCAGAACTCCAAATCGAAAATGTAAATTTGAATGCGTTTTGAAGAGGGGTTTTTCTCCACTGTCTTCAATATTTGAAAATATTCCCAGTACTGTGACAACTCTCTTAAATCAAAATTTGAAGAAAAAAGTCTGCCTAAAACTTTGGGTACCAACTATAGAAACCAAAGCCTGTCTGAACAAAGAGAAATTCCTGCTTCATGTTTCCTTAGAATGACAGATCTCCTTGGCTTTGCAGCCTTCTCCCCCAAAACAGCGTGAAGCAGCACTCTTGATTAGTCAAGAGAAGGCAGCATGCAACCATTAATATTAATTGTATCACATCACACCATCTGGCTCCACCAGCTTGGAAATGATGGCCTGTATTTTTTAGTAATGGCTGACAGGAAACAGCAAATTAATTGGAAGTACAATTGTGATTTACCTTTTACCCCTTACTCTTGACTCCCCGTGGTCTACCATTCATTTTGCCTTTGAAAGACCTAATACTTCTAACTGTATTGGTTGATCTATTAAGAAGAGACTATTTGTTGTATATAAAGAAAAACAAGAAGTAGGTGGATGCTGGTGTAGAACTTAAGTTTTCTTTTAAAAAATACACAAACTTTTTTTCTTAACTACAGAGTTGARGGAATATACTCTTCTGTGAGGATCCATTTAACATTTATTCTCAGACGTATTTATGGACAGAGAGGAATGTTAGCATGTAAGAATACTGCTAGGCAGCCACCTACTCACCTTTTTATTTCCTAACACATAATTGACCTGATACCCTTGCTTTATTTGAAAATACATGTGATCTTATCTCCATAAATATGGTTTTGCTACAAGCAAAGTTTCCAAGATCCCTACAATTTAGTCTGGTTGAATCTGAACATAAGGAACAAGATCGTATTTGCTGTCTTTAGATGCTCTAAAAATTAATTAACCCATGCTTTGCAATGCTTTAAAGAGTTAAAAATGCTATGTAAGCATTATAATTCAGTTCTTCACTCTAGTGTAGTCCAGCTTTTAATTGCTCTGCTTGCCATATTACAGGGAATTGAACTTTTGCAAAATAAGCAAAATCAGTGATAGTTATTAATTGAATGAGACTTCAAGTAGAATTTAGGGTGACACGAGATGTAGTAAAGCTAGTGAGCAGATTGCATTCTTCTCCTGGAGTAAGTACTGAGCCAACAAAACTACATGCTTTGGGTTTCACTGTGCTGCCTAGTATGCTACCTTTCTGTAACTGTAACGTACATCTGATAGCTCAACAATTTATGGTCATTATAGATATCACTGAACATTTTCATAAAGTTTAGAGGACCAAGCTAATTTCCTGTTTTTATAATTATATTCTGACCAAATTCTTACAATAGCTAAATAATTTCACAGTCTCAAAGTACGGTGTGGTGTTAATTCAAAATGAAGCTTTAACTCAAGTGTCAATTTAATCTTTGTGACTAGTAAAATTATTTTTAAACAATTTTTGTGTGCTCTGAAGTTTTTTGGATGCAAGGCACTCTGAATATCATCAGTGACTGTATCTGATCATGCTGCAGACTATGGGAGCTTCATCTCAAGGACTGAGAAACTTAGAACATGGGGAGTCACAAATATGTTCTTAACTAGTGCCAGAACATCAGCTCAAGCTGATTGCTCCTTTGTGTCACTCTTAGGGCAAGAGTGTGATTCATCACTTCCGTTTTGCTGAATACTGAAGTACAGACGCATCTTTATGGGTTAGATTTTACTTCCATTGAAGACTAAATGGCATCCTGATCTCATTTGTAATAACGTAAGTTGGGAGTCATTTGGTAAAACTGACTGACCTGCGTCAGTGTAATTCTTGTGTGAGATCTTGTCAGATTCAACAGCTTCACTGGAAATAGGTTTGGTCTTAGCAAACACATATATTTAGTTCCCTTGAAAAGTATGTGGATTTCCCATGCACTGGGGAGCATGTCTGGATTCTGATTGTTATTCACCAGTRGAATATTTGTAAAATAAATTCACTGAACACGTTTAAGCCATGTGCTCTTCATGTGTGAAAGTTCAGGCATTTCAATGAATGACTAGACTTGACCACCAGCCCGCTTCCATTTTGACAATAATACCATCTGCCATTCTTTCATAGTGTGCTTGTTCCTCTATCTTTGTAACTCTCTTGATGACTACATTGTTTTGATATGCCAGGCCAGTTAAGCTGCAAAAATCTAGTTTAAAAATAGCTGTATGATTTTAAAATGATTTTTAAAAACTGGAGGAGCACAGAAGAAAAAATTGTTTATATATGGTTATAGTTCTATTTCTGTAGTTCTATTTCTGGTAAACTGAAGCTATCTGATACACTTAGAGTAGCACAAAAAGGAAGGTTTATGTAAGTATAGATACGGAGTCATTTTGGGCTGTGGTCAGGATGATCTTACTGGCATGTCTTTGGGTCACTGGGCCAAGCAGGGTTTGTTTTGGGTTTGCTGGGGTTTTGGTTTTTTGCCTTTTTTTTCTTTTTCTTTTCTTTTTTTTTTNTTTTTTTTTTTCTTCTCTGTAGCATTCTTCTTCTATCAACTTATTTTATTTTGAGAACAGAATTTCCTTTCTAGCTTCTTCCTTCTTCAATTAACTGATGTCTTTCACTTCTAGACATCACTCAGGCTGCAAAACAGCAGGACAGTAATGTACAGCTAAATAGAGGTGTTTAAAATGTGAAATCTGTCAGTCCATCCCCTGGGCACAAGTCTATGCCTATTCATGTTAGAACAACAGTCACATGTCTTATTAAATCAGGTAGTCTTTGTGCAGCTCATGTACTGTGGATTTGCTCTGCTATATACTGCATAAGCTCCACTGTTGTGCTTGTGCTGGTAAGAGTTCCTTCCTCGGGCTGCAGTGAAAACCAGCAGCCCCTGTTGTGCATGGTAGCAATTGCCATAAACGCTACAGACTTGAATGGAAGAGAAATGGAATCAGAGGGATGTGATAGTCCCATATTATTTAAATATTCATTTTCTACATTCTCAAACTCTACCAACCTGGAACTTGCAGGCCACGCTTTTCCTTTGGGATTGACAGGCAGTACTGACAAATAGAAAGCTCAGAATGTCGATACCTCCATTTTCCTGTCTTCCTCCAAAGTTCAAGCTATGTTTCTGCAGGAGATGGCAGCAGATGATACAGTAATTATAAAAGTCAGAGACTCTCCTATGAGACTGAAAAGGTGGAAAAAAAAATCCTTATTTCTGTCCAACATTTACTCAGTTAAATAACAGAATGATCAAGCCTTTTGCATTACGATGATACAGATGGAACTGAGTAAGATTTTGAGCCTTTTGTGTTCCTTTGATGCAAGAGAAGTATCCTCCAGACTAAAGGAAGATGGTAAAGTACAGTTGAAAGTGAATGWATAATTTTGTTTCACCCGTTCTTGTTTCATAATTGCAGTATATCAATAGACATTTTATACTGATTGCAGTAAAAGAAACACCAATGAAGTTTCATAAATTTTGGCATTTTTACCTCTTTCAGTCTTAGAAACAGAACAATTCATGTTGGAAGGGACCTCGGGAGGTCACCTACTCCAACCTCCTGCTTGAAGCAGGGACCAGCTTGCTTAGGGTTTTGTCCAGTTGACTTTGAAAACCTCCAAGAGATACCACAGCCCCTCTGAGAGACCTGGTCCAGTGCCTGACAGCTCTCAGGGTGAAAAAAGTTTTCTTTATGTCAAGGTGGACCATCCTGTGTTTTAGTTTATGACCATTGTCACTTGTATCTGTTGTAAAGAACCTGGCTCTGTCTTGCTCTGGAAGTCTAGAAGAAGAAACTAAGGAACTGGATAGGGAGACTTCTTCAGGGATTTAGTCGTTAAGGAGCTAGGTCTGAAATATTCATCTTGCTTTCACTCATTCGATCTTCTGAAGTGGGAAGATTCAAACTGTCTCATGGAAACACAAGTAAATGAGATATAAAGGACATCTCCTGAAAAGGCAATCGGAGAACAAAGTGGGAAGTGTGACCTCTTCTGTTCTCTTTACAGCTCATTGCTTGTGCAACATTGGGTCAGGCATTTATTCTTTTTTTTCCCAATTTGTAAGATTATTTATGATAAGTATTATTATATTTTATCAGGTTTAATGTCCAAAATTCTGGATCAGGATCAAGGCCTGAGTTGTTTACAAAAATATAAGATGCAACTCCTGTTTTTTCCAATTTAAGAAAACAATGCAGAAAGGTGAGGAGGACAGGACAGGAAGGAGGTATAAAGGCAAGGAATGAGGTGATGCAATTGCATATGTTTGCTATATGTGTAATTGGCATGAGCTTTCCATTCTCTTCTGATTTCTTTTTTCTTATTAAAAAAATTATTAGTTTTTCTTCCCATAGTGTAAAAGGGGAAATTAAATAAAGTTTAAAGAAAAATTCCATGGTGCTCTGAAAAAGGGTGAGTTATGAATAATAGCTCAAGCAGCTTTAGCTGGTGATGTAACCTATTCTGAAACCTACCTATTTTGTTACTTTGCAGAATAGTGTAGTCTTGATTACCTGATCTGGAAAGCTTACTTCTTGTGATGCATCCCTTTAGATAAAACTGCCTTTCTTTTTTCTTTTTTTCCTTTTGTGTGTGTGTGTGTGTGCGTTAGGAGCTTAGCTTGGTCATTCTTGGTCTCATGGAGTTCTTGAGAGGCAACTCTTATAAACTAGTGTACACATCGATGGCATTATAAAATAACTGAACTCTTAAATATTTATGTTAAGAAAATATAAATATTTCCTTCAGAACATGTGGAACTAGTGAGTAAAGATTTTAGAGTTGTTTATTTGTTTTATTTTGCTTGTCTGCATGTTTAAGCAAAGATGGGAAGAAATGAAAGGGGAGACATAAATAAACTATTCTGATTGCACGCTGGAGGGGTAGTTTAAATAATGGTATAACATTTTTCTCAGCTTCTAAAGCTACAGATATTTTTGAGAAACTGCAAGCATAACTAACATCTTTTACACTATGTTGATTCAAAATCTACCTTATTGTATTATCCCCCAAATCAAAGAATGCTCTCAATTTTGCTGCCTGTCACTTCACCTATTTTACTGCTTCTGTTCCATCAAGGTTCCACTGCAGCTAGGGAAGCTTTGGAAGGCACATATTCAGTAAACCACCCATTATATATTGCTATAAGTATTTGGAATATTCTGCAGCAGCTGTGGAGTTTACAAACAGTGACAGCCACACAACCATTTTTAAATTAAAGCTATTTGAATAACTGTTGTGTGCAAGCCCAACTCCATACAATTGGAGCGGATTTACTTTATACAGTATTCAGGAACCTTTCCAGGATGCCTTTAATATCTCTCCAGCAAAATACACTTTGAAACACTTTGTTTAATTCTTCCAGAACTTCTGTAACACTTTATTAAAGTCCCACTAAATGAGCTTTTGGATGTCCTAGGAGAACGATTAGTCAAGATGGAACCATAATGAAATGTACAGTTTTAAAGTTGATGATTTAACCAATTCAATTAGGGTCTGTGTGGCATTCGCTTGTGGTGTTTTGATGATGATTTTTATGGAAATAAAGAGAGCTATTCTGAGCAATCTATTGGAACTAATTTTGTTTTAAAAGACGGTTTGCAAAGAAGGGCTTTAGATCACTTGAATGCAAGGTTTAGGTGGTACTGAGATAACCCTGGACTRACTGTAGTCTGTAACCATACAATTCTGGAAACTGGGGTTGAAATCAAACATTGCTACATGTCGAAGTTGTCTTTAACTTTGTGCCCGTTTGAATTGACCACAAATTATTCAGCTAAACACAATTACCAGTCATTTTAACAGAAGGCAGTGGGAGAAACGCAAGTTGTAGAGCAGATTTTAAGATTACATTAATTAAAGGTGCTCCACTTGAAACAGAGGCTGGTTGCTGGGTGGGTTGTGAATTTCTCCATTTTGGAAAGAAATGGTCATGAAAAAAGCCAGAAGAACACTACAAAGATTGTGTTATAACCAGATATACTTACTAAGCAAATATAGTCCTTCAGTATAGAAAGACACATTGTGCAAAATGAAATACTTGACATTGTGTGTAAGGCCAATATCACAGTAGCTGACTATACTAACAAATTAATCTAATCATCTTCCTTGCAGCTGATACATAAGACCATGTATTTTTAGACCATTTTATCTCATTAGTGATTATTGTAGATCCTCCAAAATCTGTCAGAATTCTAAATTGTTGGCTTCCTTGAGTTTGTCAATAATTTTCTATGTTGACAAAGCAGATTTAGAAGTTCCAAGACGTTAAATGCCAAAAGAGAAGGAAGGAACTTGGTCTTATAGCCCACCCCTACATTTCTTTTTTTTTTTCTTTTTTGAGCTCAGTTAATGACTTTTATACTTGGAATTGGTTGTACGGGCTAAATATATTTTTCTGCATTGCCTTCTTATTTTGACTTTGTGTAGTTTTCATTGTTTAATAATTAGAGCCACTGAGGTTTCCAAATGCCAACATCCTGTAATCCTTCTAGTCACTATAAAGTCTTCCTCAACAGCTTGCAAAAATTTACTCTTTGAAGAATCCACCCTTTCCAAAAAAAAGTCCTGCTTCATACTTGCCCTAAATCTTAACTTACACATGGTAGTTAGTTACGAACAAGATACAAACTACATATTCCTGACTATTTTGTAGAACTCTGTTAGAAGATTAGAATGGTAATAACTTGCTCATTTTTGTTTTGTAAGCAGTGGCAAGTATCTAAGATACCCTCCACAGTTTGCATGATGATTTTTTTCTTGTCAAAGTGTAGGCTGATTGGATTAAAAATTAATTTTTCATTGTAGATCTCCTTGTAGACATTTTTAGGTCATGTCTTTTGTCTGACTGATGATTTTTGACTATTATTAACAGTAATTATTTTGCTTTTTTCTGGTTTTTGTTTTGTTTTTGGTTTTTGTTTTTTTTTTTTTTTTTTTTAAATTGTCAGTAGCTAATGATGAACTGCTGAGTTTAAATCTCTTTGTATCAGTACATATCCCAATCTAGATAGGCCCAATTATTTCTTATCTGAAATAGAAACAGTGCAACACTTTTTGTTAAATTCAAGTCTTTCCCTTAAGCTTTTATGGCAGAGTCAACAATTGACCTTTTCCTTTTTGAGGAACAGAGACTACTTCTGTTTTGAAATTCTGGAAGGGTGTTAGACCTTCCTCAGTGCACTAATTAGCACTGTGGCCGGGTGTGCATGATGGCGATGGCATAGTGAAAACTGCCACAAGTTCTCTTCAACTCAGATAAGCATACCTGCATTTATATTTTACTTGAGATAAATGTCTATTGTGTTGTTTCAATGTGTTCAAGCATTTGTTTGCTGCTACACTTCAAATTTGTGCATGAATTCACACAATGCTACATAGTGATCATTAAACACTAATCACCTATTTACAAGGATAAATGGTGAGGTCTTTCATTTCTGCAGCTAGAATTAAAAAAAATCACCACTGCTACCACCCATTGAAATCACAGATCACAGCTGAAAGCTAAGATAGCTAGCAAGATTTGAATAAAATCACACTTTCAGATATCCAGGTTACTTTCTAGAAGCTTCTGCAGTCTAGAAAATCAAAACCTACTTAAAGGCTACCGATTTCATCTCCTTACTTCTCTGTCTAATGACAGTTTATGCTAATTACTAGCTACTTTCCTACCCAGTTGTCAATTATTTCATTCTTTCCTTTTTTCCCATTAGATCTAACATTTTCTACTGTTTACCAATACTAGGCCTTAATATGCTTTAGTAGACCATACAAATATCCTGATAAATCTTATCATTTTCCTTCTAACTTTTTGTAGTTTCTTGTTAACATTTGAATGTGAATGTAAAAGCTAATGACTGAAATTTCAAAGCCAAGTAACACTCCTATTAACTTCAATGTGAAAAATACGGCTAATTTTTCCAAGTTGACTTTGAAAATCAATCTTTCTGACTGTATAAAATTTCAAAAATTCCTGTGCATATGGCACTGTTCCAGATTTAAGAAATGAATCACCTAGAAATCCTGATCGTCAACCTTCCTTTTCTCTTCCATCCCAGATTTATTTTTTCTTGAGAAAGTGTCCTGTGTTCCAGCTAGTTGATAGTTTTGAAAGGTCTGCAGTTTCCTGACCACACTTTGAATAGCTTTAGATAGGACTATCAATTGCTTTCATTCTAATTAAAATTAAGCGACCAAAAAAAAAAGTCAAATAAAGAACACTTTTATAAGTCCATACTCATAGATGTGAACAGTTTTTTTTTTTTCAGTTACACCTAGGAAGTTCAAATGGAGAGGATCATACTCACATTTTTAGATGATAGGTAGTTCAGAAGAATAAAAAATAACTTTAAGAACAATTGTAAACAGAGCAGTCCTGAAATATGAGAAAAATTTGCTATCATCAATATTTGATTTAAAAAAAAATACATTGTAGTCATGCAACACCAGCATATACCCAACATTTCTATTATACTGCGCATGGACCAACAATGCAGTATTGTCAGAAATGACAGAAGTTGTTAAGAGTATTATGTTATTCATGCATGATGATTCTTTTAATGTACGCAGGACTAATCAGGCTATCGCTTTAGGTTTGAATGCTCTGAAGGAAACAGACACTAGACAGAAACCAGAATTATTGACATGTTAGCCTTTGAAAAAAGGAAGGTCAATATCTTCATGCAAAGATTGCACTGTGTTTAGATGCCATTTATTTAAGTCAGTGACAAAAAAAAAAATCCCATAGTTTTCAGTGCAAGAAAGTGCTGATTCTTATGGGAAGCCTTCTCTGTTTGTTGGCGGAGGTGCAAAACCTTAAATCTGCGGGAAAAAAATACCTTTCAGCAAAGTAATAAAGAGCTCTGGCACTGTTTCTCTGAGCTGGCCCTGGAAAGAATCACATTTATATGGTGAGCCTTAATACTATTTCTGGGGATAAATACATTTCTTTTCCACTTTTGAATAATTTACTTTCTTATTTTATAGTAAAAGGCATTGCTACCAAAATAGCGTGAACATTATCTACTGCAATTAGATAGCTAGATAACTTATGCAGTAGGCCCAATGAAAACCCTAGGTCATTTTAAAAGTACTGAGACTGCTTAAAAGAGCCTTTCAAATAATTTTATAAATTATAAAAATAGTTCAATGCAGAGTTATTGTATGCTCCTGTCTGTTTTCATCCCATTACTTTCTAGCCCCATCTTTAAATACAGCATGACAGTAACTCTTCCTTTTTGAATCAAGGAGACATTCTCCTGAGCAACCTATTCGTGCGATTTCTGTTTTGAAGATGGATGTGGGTTCTGATACTGGATTTTGAAGAAGCTGTTGTGCCCAGTGTACTCTATATATGGCTGGGTAAGAGGGAAGGAATACCGCATTGTACACAGAACAAAAAAATTCCTGACATGCAGAATGGACTGTTGCACGTTCACATTATGCACCCTACAAATCATCTTTGACACTTTGTAACTTTAAATAGCTCTTTCTCAGAAATCTCCATCTTGGTGCTTTATATGGCCCTCATTACTATTGTTCTCAGAGCAGTTGCAGAACAATTTTTCTCCTCCTAGCATTCCTGTGGGGTAGAAAACTAGTATCTCCGCTTTAGAGCTGGCCTAAGGCTGAACATACATTGGATCATTTGTCCAATCTATAGTCATCTGCTTAGAGGAAGTCTACAAGCACGGATTCAGTCTGGTGTGAGATACCCTTGTGCCCGATCATTACACTGTCCATCTTACCTCTAAATCTGCTGGCTGCCACATCAGGCAGGGACTAAGAACTTTCTAATTGTTTTTGTATTGAAAGAATAATTCTTTCATAAATCTTTTAAGATCTTTCTCTCACTTGTATACTCATTTTTGGGCTGCACATGTGGGGATCTAACTCTGAAGAAGGCTAAGTGTGCTCCCCCTTCAGAAGGCCTTAAAGCTTTTCAGAGCATTGGTTGTTCAAAAATAATAGAAAGCCTTCTAATTCTCTTAGGCTGTACGCTTTGCCTTTGGAGTCCTGGCCCAGAATGTAGCTGATTGGAGCACTCAGGATTCAGAGGCCATGCAGGGAAGGGCTGTTGTCCTCCCTGAAGTCTCCAAGCTGCTGCTCTGGAATCCCTAATAAAATCCCTTCTGCACTACTTCTATGGAAAATGGAAAGGAAGTGTAAAGAATGGAAAGAAACAAATTTTAGGCCAATTGAATTTTCCTGGTTTCTGTGGAGGGTAACATCTTGGGTTCTTTCCTGCAAGAATTATTATTAAATGTGAATTTCTGTAATCGCATTATTAAGAAAAAATCTTACAAGCACCTTTACTTCAAATGCCACCTCTTTACCAAACCTGTTTTCATGGACTACATCTTCTTAGCGTACTTTGACAGAACAAATGCTTTAGGGGAAGGCGCAATGTTCATTCCTATGTCACCTGATTCTCCTTCATTAGCAGGATCTTTCCATCTTAATCCTACAATCAGTTTCTTTCCACTTCTCTGTATAGAAAATTATTTGCATCAGAATTGCTGAGTAAGGAAATCTCAAGTTATAGTAGAATTTTATTTATGCTGAAGAAATTAATGCCAGCTAATATTCTTGTTTCTTGTTCTATTTTTCTTCTGTATTTGATTTTTGGTAATTGGCCCAACTTGTGTCCCACAGTGGGAGCTTGGCAGAGAGAGAGGGGTAAAGAACGGAGAAAAAGATTTGTAGGTGGCAGGGACAGCTTGTGTATGTGGCTGCATACGTATATGAGCTGGCGTAAAGCAAGGCTATGTGGATGTTAACTGTTTAATTAATACTGTATATAAATCCTTAGCTAGCTGTGAATGTGACCCAAGAAGGGCAAAAGAAATATTTACAGGTACCCCACTGGTGTTTGATTTCTGTACAAGAGTGATCAGCATGCACTTAATTACTTCCCCCGAGATTATGTCCATGCAAGGGTGAATCATGCAACTCTTGGTTGACTCATGGCTGGACAAAATGGAGTTAGCACAATCCAAAATGGCAAGCATTTGTGGTCACAAGGAGAAAAATAAAATTTATATTTACACAACAAATGTAGGTAGTGAAGGATTTGCTGTTCAGTCCTTCTTATAATGGTGAAGGGAGGACTTTTTTTTTAAAGAAAAAGGCAACTGGAATTGAAAATGAAAGCTAATATATTGCCATTCCACCTCTAGCTGTGATCTGGTAAGTTAAACGGGGTAACTGCATGTGACATTATTAGAGAAAAACTAGGCAATAGAGGACAGAGTATTTTAATTGCTTAGAGGAACTCTTCCTCCTGAGTCAGAAATAAAGCTGTGTCTCTACATGCTGTCAATGGCAATATGTTGTTGGTGAATTACCCTTTGAATAGCATCTAATGCAGAAGTTGTGATGATCAGTTGTTATTAGAAACCAAAATGACCTTATTTTAGGACAAGTGCTTTGGCTGCATCCAGTTTTCGGTAAGTGCTTTACACCTATTCCAGTTTCTCTTGTAGTTCCAAGTGGATGTGTTGTTTTCTTGTTTCTTTGCCTAAATCTGTTAGGTGGTGTTGTTTTCTGTTATATTTTGAGTTCCATCCGAGAGATAGCTAATTTAAAGTGGTGGTGGGGGAAAGCCTCAAAAAGAGACAGAGATTTGATACATCCCACTGAAATCCATTTGTAGGGAAGGCGCTAAGTTCATTCGAAAGTAATTCCTTTATAGGGAAAGTAATTCCTTTATAGGGGTATTACCAACTTTAAAATACTCTTTTTCTAGTGGAAATGGAAAACCACTTGAAAGGAAAGAACCACTGTGTTTTAAGTTCCACAAACAGTATTGCATGCATGTGATGTTAAATAGATACTCTGTTATGATGAGAATTTACAGCCACGGGTTTGCACGTAGGAGAGGGTATTCTGGACATTCACCCCCATGTAAGTCAGAGCAGTCTAGTTTCTCAGGTTGTGGCAGTTTCTGCAGCGGTTCCTGAGGGGTGTCTTTGAACTCTGCATCTCTTGTTTAACATGGCAGCTTGGAGAGTCCAGATACATTTAACATGTACTGCATTCAGTTCACATTTCGTTTTAAAGAAGTCATTTTGCTCTCTGCAGGGGCTTCAATAATAGAGGGCCAAATGGGATACCCACGGAGCACTGTGGTGTTTCCACCAAGGATTTTGCAAATCCTAGCTTGATTAATCTGTTTAAACATCTGTGCATTCTCTCGTCTGTGCAACTTATCCCTGGGTATCTCTTTCTCTTCCGCTGCCTGCCTACCGTGCCTGTATTTGCCTGCTCGTAACGGATCAAACCCAACTGCAGCGCGTTCTGCCGTTTCGTTAAACGCTTGCACACGATGCCGCCTGTAACGCTTCAGCAGATGATATTGTCCTCCCTGAAATCCAGCTCGCAGTCGCATTCCGTAGTGGAACCGCAGGGCAGAGCCCACAATATTGAGAAACCGGATCGAAGCGGGGCCGGAGGACGGCGGCGCCGGCTGCCGCGGGGTGCTGGGCGCGGGCGGCCGGCGAGCGCGGCGCTGTGCCGCTGTGCCACCGTGCCGCCGCTCCCCGGCCCGGCCCGGCCCCGCCGCCGCTCCCCTCGCCTGTCCCCCCACTTCTCCAGGCAGCCGGCTCCAGCTCGCCTCCTTGACGTCATGTCTGTAGCAAGGCTTCAGCAGGCGCAGTGAAGGCAGGCAGCGTGTTAAACTTTCAGATCAAGTCCGGCGGCTTCTAACGCCGCGCGCGGGGGGCTGCGTGCAGCCGCCGCAGCTGGAACATCTGGAAGCGTTCAGTGTGTCTGTCTGTCGGCGAGAGGGAGAGAGCGGGGAGCGAGCGCGCTGAGGGAGGGGAGGGAGTAAGGGGCTGGGACTGTGCTCTCTTCCTCTGCAGAAACAGCTCCCTGCCAACACAACGCGCTGAGAATGGCTTTGAAGAGGAGGAGCAGCAGCGTTTGAACATCTCTCTTTTTTTTTTTTTT
>JAYKAV010001099.1:489346-590466 GCA_035582835.1 Phoebastria nigripes
GTTTCCCCCCTTCCTGTTCTTTTTTATGGTTTAACAGCCAGAGGTGCTGTGCTAAATTCTTGGAAGGGGCCCGGATGTACTGAGGATGCATTGCAATTTCACTAAAGGAGGCAGTAGTGGAAAGGATCAGTTTTTGGTGTTTGATGCAATAATGGGAATCAGGTAATAATAAAAGGGGAGATTCTGCAGCTCCATTCTTCCTTCAATTTTACCAAGCCGATTTTCGGAGGGATTAATCTGGACTCGTTTTAAATGGTCAATGAAAACAAGAGGATGTACATTCCAGAAGAAAACCATCAAGGTAAGCCTGAGATTTACCTCCGAGGATCTAGCAACCATTCTCTCCCCTAGCCTTTGTCCGTCATCTCTCGGTTCAGTTCAGCCGCTGCCGCCGCTGCCACAGCCAGCGGCAGGCGGAGGGGCCGGGGCAGAGGACAGCCTTTGACACCGGTTTCCATTCGGAGCACACGGCTCCCCTCAACCGGTGTGCTGCAGGGAGACCCCCGCAGCCCCTCGGGGAACGGGTGTTTCGTAGGAAACCCCGGGCAAACAAAAGTTGCTTTAAGTCGCCGTCGTCGCCTTCTGAAGCGGAGGGGCGAGGAGGGGCGCCCGGCGAAGGGGCTGTGCGCTGTGGCCGAGGGCTAAGTGAAGCCGCGGAGCAGCACGCTCGTCCGTGTCAGGGGAAGATTAACTCGCAGTGCGGCCGGGATTAGGGGATCTTTCCCAATTAATGTCGTCCCGGTCCTCCTAACCCCCATCTGGGTACGGCTTCCTAAGACACCGGGAGAGGAGCCCTTCCCTTCTCTTACGCTATTCCTAATCTTTCACACGAAATGGGAGGGGAACGGGGAATTATCTATTTACACACACACACACCATACACACGCACATACTGAGAGAATGAGGGACAGCGGGGAGTGCCTGTATTAAAATTAAAGTTGGGTTTTACTTGGGGCAGTGATTTCTCGCCAAGCTCCTCTCAGGATCGCCCGCATCATGGATACCAATCCGTGCTGCTGCTCCACGGCATTAGCAAACGTCCCCAGCTATTCCCTGTAGCAAAACTTTGTTTGTCCAAACTCCAGAAGCCTTCCCCCCCTCCACCGCCCAACCCCGATCTGCCGTTCCTGAAGTTATTTTTATCCTGTTACCTGCATGTTCTCACCCCCTCCCCTCCCTTCCCCACCAGCCCTGGCTGCACACACACGTCGGTATTGCAGAGCAGACAGAGCCATTTCCTCCCCTCGGCGAGAGAGGAGCAGTGCTCCAACGGGAGCGGGCTGCCGGGCTGCCTCTCTCTTCCCAGCAGAAAACCCCAGCCGCGGCAGCTTCTTCCTCACCTCCCCCCCTCGCCCCCAGCATCGCCCTGCAGGGCAGCCTCTCCCTCCGGTGCCCCGCGACCGGGACCAACTTGCCTGCCCGCAAACGTGCCCCCGCCCGCTGTGATTGAACACCTGGTCTGGGTGCAAGGGTGCCCGGGTGTGTGTGGGGGGGGGGGGCAGCGGCCTGGCGAGGGCCCCCACTCCCGGTGAGCTCCCCAGGTGCCCCTACCCCTGAGCCCCTTGCAGGGGTGGCAGAGGGTGCAGCTGGGGAGGTGCATTAGCGCTGTGGCAGCCCTTAATGGTGGAGGGAATGTGGGTTTCAGAGATAACACCACCCTCCTTCAGATCAAATACATATTAAAATGAAAAAAAACCCAGCACCCCCACCCCTAGCCACTCTATCGAAATGAGGTGGGAGGGGAAAGGAAGCAGCCCCTGATCCAGAGTGCTCCTTCCAAGTGGGAGCAAGTCCATAGCACATGCATTTAGCAGGCTCTTCCTGGACCAGAGCTGATAAAGTGGACGAAGAGCTCAGCCTCCATAGCAATATGCCAACACTATGGCAACCTAAATCCAGCTCCCTCCTTATCAGCTGCAGTGATTATATAATTGGAAGAACAGTTTTGCATCTGTCTCTTGATGCGGATTGTCATTACTCCCAGGTGAAAGAGCAACTTCTAAAGCAAACAGAAAATCAGCCAGGTGGAAGAAAGTTCTGTTCCCTGATAGTGCTCTGGCTGCCATTTATTTACAATCTATTTTTATTTTGTGCAAACAGCGCCTGAAAGGTTAAATTGATCAGTAGTCAAGAAAACCTGGTGGCAAGGAGATGTGAGCAAACCAATCACAATGTGGAATGAAGTAATTAAAGCAACCACAGATTCCCAGTTGCAAGGTAGAGATAAAAAAGATGAGTAGAAGGCAAAGCTAGGTCTGTGATCCTGGTCTGCTCCTTGCTTATAAAAGGGAAGATTGATTGGGCTAAGTCTGTATTCTTGCATCCTTCTCAGTTGCTGGCAGCCAGGTGAATGTTCCAGGTACTACTGATGCAAGACAAATTTTTATGTTTGTTCTTGATATGTGACTGACACGACTAGGCCTCTGCCGGCAGTTGCTTTCTGCACATGTCTGTTCTCAATTAGCCCCTTATCAGCCTACCTGAACAGCCTTATGCTTGGGAGCCTAGGCAGCAGGGGAGCTGGCGTAATAGTGGCTTACTTTAAATAAATAAATAAAGCATGCTAGAGGCCATTAGTTAGATTGTGAGGACTGTGGGGAAGAGGAATTGTAAGTACTTTGTTGACTTCTTAACTGCTGATTTGGGTAGGTTTGTAATATACTTGTTTTATGCTTTTGAATGTGACTTTGTACACTGAAAATCTTTCACCCTAAAGTAGGAATTTCCTCTTTTTTTTGGATGTTAAAATACAAGTCTACTGTGTTTTCATTGCAGTCTCCTATTGCACAAAGAAAGGGGAGCTGATAGTATTACTTGTTGATGCTGAGACACTTTTCAATGTTTATTTTTGCTACACAATGGAATGTATTTTTATTACAATTAATTATTCATTATTACCGTAGAGCATGTGCTTATCTAGAAAATTTTAAAAACCCACCCGACAAGCACCAGAAAAAGCTTTCAAAACTAACTACATCACATTTAATGTACAAGTGGGACTGGGTGGAATCCTAGATGGGCATCTTTAATGTGTTCCCTCATAATATTTTGAAAACTTGCTCTCCTAATATAAAATGGAAAATCAGTTTGCAAACCCACATTTTACAGCCCTCTCAAGGGAGGGACGAGCATGAGACAACCTGGCCTCTGGTGCTGCAAGTTTGAATCTCAAGTGTAGTTTAACCATCTAGTTAACTTTCACTGCTTGCGATTCTGGCATTCGGCGGGATCTTTCCTGGTGAGATTTGGTGACCAGTCAGGAAATGAAACAAAACCAGTAGTTTTGCTGTGTTTTTCAGTTCCAGGGATTAGGTGGGGAGGTGGAGGTGGGAGGGAGAGCGGGCGGGGGCCCGGGTGCTGCCTCTCCCAGGAGGTGGCACTACAGGGCTGCGGAGCCGGGAGCCGTGGCGCGCTCCAGAGGACTTTAGCAGAAGACGCTTCTAGGTCTGCTTCATCCATCCCCTGCTTTTCAGGAGGAAAGGCCAGATGTAGCGCTGATAGATACGTATCTATCCCGGAGTAAAATTCATTAGGATTGAAGAGCCCCTGGTAGGTCATTTATTCTATATAGTAATGATCCTCTGAGTGAAAAGCCATTTCTGATACCATGCCTGAACTACCCTTCCTTCAATTTCAGATAATGCCTTTGGGCTTTGTCCTTATTGCATATTTTGAACAGATTTCTACCTGCTGCTTGTAAAAAAGAACCCCCTCAGGTATTTGTCAACCATAATTAGGTCTTCTTGCAACCTCCTTTCCTAACCTGCACATATTCTGTTCTTGAAATCTTTCCCTGTAAGACACTCTTTTCATAGTCCTTGTATCTTTTGTATCTGTTAAATTAGGAACTAATTAGCATTCCCTTTATTTCTCGGAAGCCTATTGATAGTGAGAGGGTCAAGTCACAAGCATAGTCCCTGATGCATTTTCTGACCTGAAGTGAGGGTTAAACCCACAAATATTCCCCTTAACTTTGCAGGTATAAATACACAGATGATTGTGTACACTTCACAGCTGATTTCAATTGAAGGGTTGAAATCTGTCTCATGCTGTGCTACAAGACAAAACCGTTGGAGATACGGACTAGAATTTATTGGATGTTGCTTTAATTTTCTGCTCTATCTTCAGAATGCCAATTTTGGGGCAATGCTTTTACCTGTAGGAGAAACTGTGCTCTTTCCATGGTGACAAAGTGATCAGATTAGCAAACTGAGTCTTCATTTTTGAGTATTTGTTTTTGTGCTCTTGTTTTGCTGTAAAGATTTGTCAGAACAGGCATTAGTTGTGGGACATAAAGAGTACCGCTAAGTGGTTTGAAACAGCTTATTGTCAGGATTTTGGGGGGAAAAATCTGAATCACTTTTAAAATACAGAACTAAAATCCCAACCCCCATGATTTAACAATAAATGCTTGTATTTATAAAGTAAGATCTTCTACCTCAAAGTACTTGGGACGTGCAGTAAGTGTTTTTAATTCAGCATAATATGAAATAGCAGTGTAATATAAAAATATTTAAAATAATGTTAAATAACAGTACTTAAACATTTTGCATAATACAGTGCACTGCATTTACTTGTGAAAGTTGCCAGTAGAGTCTTCAGAAAAGCATTTAAGTGCTTTCAACCATTTCCTATCCTTAAAAGGAGTATTTAAGTATCCTGCTAACAGCATGGAATTTAAAGTATATACTTTTGAAAGATTTTCTTTGAAGTCATCTTTAGTCACAGAGACCAGTTTGGGTTAGGTCACCATCAGTATTCTGCTGACTGGCTCTTCATGAAGTTTGTGAGTTTCTGCCATCGTGAACACGGTCTTTTGAAGACCTAGCGGGTGCGCTCTCTGCCACCAAGGCACCCTTGCGAACCCACTCTTAGTTGCATCTCTGCTCTGTAATCAAATATGTTTTTGGGGTTACATCTGTGTAATTCACTGCAGCAGATGTGACACACCCTTGCTGTGTGGAATTAATTTATCCTACTGAGATATTTACTTTGAATTATTTGTCCTCATCTTTTTTTTTTTTTTGTTTGTTTGTTTCCTCAAAACACTTTAGTTTAGAGAACGTCATATAACTGCAATATTACCATGTACGCTTAGGTTTGGCTTGCTTTCTTTCAATTTTGTGGAAAACGGGTCTGCATCTGTGCTTAAAATAGGATTCACCTGAATGGCAATCACTCTTAAATTTACTTTGTGTGGGCGTGTGTGTGTGTGTGTGCGCGCACGCGAATTGTCATCATGGCCGTTTGACTTGTTAGGAACTGTCTTGTTTAACCCTTTCTGGGAATTAATTCAAGGAACAGACTCACTGAAGTTCAGGAACAGCAAATACAAGATCTCTTCTGAGCAAATGTGTTCTCTAAATCTATTGTCTATCAACCAACACAACAGATGTGACTATGTGCAGTAAAAGTCTCTCTTAAATTATTGAAAACAACAAATCGGATCAACACTGAAGAAAGCTTTTACCAATGGCAGATATATGCTTTACAAAACATAATGTTATTAAATGGTTCGATTGCCTATCTTTTTCTTTTTTAAGACTGTAGACAAACCCAATATATTTTTTGAGTCAATCATTTATCTGAAACACTGTGTGTTTTATTTAGATAGTGGGGATGAGATGAATTTGAGAGAAAGTTTATTAATAAAAATATTTATTACTGGATTTCAGCATCATTAATTTAAGAAAAGAGGACAATATTAAGCATTCAGACATGTTGGTTACTACTGAATACTTTTCCTTTTGACATAGTTTATCTATCACCTAACATAAAATTGGCATTTTTTATGTTTGGTTTTTTTTTCTTGTAATTTTTACCAATGGAAGTTTAAAAAAAAAAAGCATATTTACAATTTTTAGATAATTACTACTTTGTTGGAGTAAAAGAATTATTGTGCACTTAAGCTACCTAAGAATTTTTTTTTTCCTCACCCTTCCCTTTTTTTCTTATGGGAGAGGAAGTCACAGTCAGTCTTCTGTGCAGAGAACAGAGGGCACAGTGGTGGGCTTACACCTGCTTTCTGGCAGAAGCACTGTAGTTTTAGGTGGTAGAGTGGTCCTGCTGGGAGCTCTGAAATACAGTGATGAATTTGTATGATCGCAAGGGCACCCGTTGCTATTGCAAGGTTGTAGTGGAATAAATCTGGGTGTAGTTGATAGTGTATGTCTGAAACAGTCTTTGAAATGGTTTTTGTCAGTTTCCATGGATGGGGCATAACAATGAGAGTAATATAAACTTCATTAAGAACTTCAGAAGGATTCAGGGTAGCTCTCTTTCAACTGGAAGAATCACAGGTGTCTCCGTACTGTGTACAGAGATTTCAAGAGTGGAAGGCCTTGCTGAATATCTCACAGAAACCTAAATATAACATTAATAGATTGTATGGTTTAGATTGTTGAATTTGACAGTCCATGGGGGGTGGGGGAAAAAAAAAAAGGAAAAAGATTAATATATGTGTCATAGAAGGTGACAGAAGATTTAATGGAATCACATTTTGTCTTTATTTTGTCCATGTTGGCAGTTGTCCAGATATCAAGGTGAATTATTGTCATCTACAGCTGAGAGATTATTAGCACAGTTCATCCTCAAGAGAAGCTTAGATTGAGGGGAACCCACTGATAATGGTTTTGAAGCTGGCCTGCTCCGTATGTCACCTTCCCAGGCATCTTTCCCAGAAAGGATAGTTTTGAGACACTGCTCTCACTGGTACACGTTTCAGTGCAACGAATTGCATTTCTAAGGAGTGAGGATTAAATGAAGTCATAATGTAGGATGGAAGGGACCTGCAGAGGCCAGATAGTTCAACACCCTGCTCAAAACAGGTCTAATTAGATGAGGTTGGTCAGGGCCACGTCCAGTCAAATCCTGAATGCCTCTGAGGACAGAGCTTCCACAAACTCACTGGGCAGCCTGTTACCATTTAACAACTCACATGGTAAAAACCAACCAACCAAAAAACTCAACACATTTTTCCTAGTATCTACTCTGTATATTTAAATATGTATATTTTAAGATGGAGAGGTAATTTACATATGTCAGTCAATAGCTGAACTGCAACCACATTTCTGTGTTTAATCAGACATAGTGGCCATTTGTTGAAACTTCGAGATGGAGGGACTTTTGCCTCAGTGCCTCACACCAGTTTCAGAGTAGTTTGCTTGGTTTTTTGGAAATCTTATCATAGTTTATAGGTGAGGTGAGACAACCCTGGAGTCCCAATTGCTCTGATAGACATACTGAGTTTGTAAGCGGGTTGCTTTCCTGCACTGTGCTAGAATAGCTTTCATGCAGAATTGTGGTTAGAGGCAGAGACTGGCACATATAATGATGAGGTAGTAGAAATTTATGAGTAGTTCACTTTAATGTTCCAATACATGTTAACATATCAGGTCAATAGATGAATCCTGCTATAATTTACAAACATTTAGCTAAATCTAATTACTTACTGTTGGGATATATATACCCCCACATAAAATCACCATGGAAGTGATGACTGTAGGGCTTGAATCCAAACAGGATTGGGGTTCTAACTTCCATTTAGATTCCTTTTTCCCTACTGACTAAAGAAAATTGAGGTAACTGTTAATGGATGTTCTATGGGATGTTAGAAGCTTATATAGGAACGCTAAGATTATGTATTTGTAGAGGACGTCTGCAATTTTCCTTTTTTCTCTGTGTATGTATGGTTTTTTTAGTCCCAGATATTAAATTCTAAATCTCAGTGGCTGTCTCAGCAGGCAAAACATTCGGAATCCGTGAAAAGAGACCATCAAGTTGAATCTCCTTCAACAGCTGGGAGGAGTTATCAGAGTACCAGTTAAAGCCTTGTCTGGGGCAGGGGGGGAAGGTTATTTAACCTGGTGCCTGTAAGGAAATAAAAGAAATCCATGAGATTCATCAGTCTCCTGAGCTGGGCACCAACAAACTTAGCACAGATAAGAGGGAGGGAAAACTTGCTTCTTTGATAAAAGACAGAAGATTAAAATAAAGCAATTCTTAAGGGTGACTGGAGACTTAATGGTTTTCAAACCAGACCCAGAAGTGAGACCAAAAAACCTGGCTAACCCCATGGGAACTCTCTTTGTGTCTTGTACATAAATCAAGAGTTAATTGTTTTAAGGAAAATATTGTCCTCTAACCTTAAAGGATGCTCTATCATATGTTCAAAATATGCTTCTTTAAATGGTATCATTATTTATCTTAAATTTTTCAGGTTTTCAGCCCATGATGTGGATGGTTGCCTTTGGGTATTTTGGAAAAAACAATTAAATATGACTGAACATGACATTATAATTACAAAGTAAATATGCTCTAATTGAGTAATTAACTCAACATTTCTTCCTAAAGGCATTGTAGGAACGAATTCATATTACTGATCAGATTTCAGACCCTTTATTCCAAAGGAGAGAAAAAAAGACTTCCATTCTTCAATATGGCTGGCTAGATCTAAGACTTCTTAAGATTCCTCAGTTTTTAAAATTTAATATGTATTTTTGATACATCAGATGTTCCTGTGGTGGGTTGACCCTGGCTGAAAGCCAGGTGCCCACCAAAGCTGCTCTATCACTCCCCTTCTCAGCTGGACAGGGGAGAGAAAATAAAGGCTCATGGGTCGAGATAGGGACAGGGAGAGATAGTTCACTAATTACCATCACGGGCAAAAGAGACTCGACTTGGGGAAATTAGTTTAGTTTAATTTATTACCAATCAAATCAGAGTAGGATAATGAAAAATAAAACCAAATCTTAAAACACCTTCCCCCCACCCCTCCCTTCTTCCTGGGATCAACTTTACTCCTGAATTCTCTACCTCCCCCGCTCCAAGTGGTGCAGGGGGACAGGGAATGGGGGTTGTGCCCAGTTTATAACATGTTGTCTCTGCTGCTCCTTCCTCCTCAGGGGGAGGACTCCTCACACTCTTCCCCTGCTCCAGTGTGGGGTTCCTCCCACGGGAGACAGTTCTCCACAAACTTCTCCAACGTGGGTCCTTCCCAGGGGCTGCAGTTCTTCATGAACTGCTCCAGCGTGGGTCCCTTCCATGGGGTGCAGTCCTTCAGGAACAGACTGCTCCAGCGTGGGTGCCCCCCCGGGGTCACAAGTCCTGCCAGCAAACCTGCTCCAGTGTGGGCTCCTCTCTCCACGGGGCCACAGGTCCTGCCAGGAGCCTGCTCCAGCACGGGCTCTCCACAGGGTCACAGCCTCCTTCGGGCACATCCACCTGCTCTGGCATGGGGTCCTCCACAGGCTGCAGGTGGATATCTGCTCCACCGTGGACCTTCATGGGCTGCAGGGGGACAGCCTGCCTCACCATGGTCTTTGACCACAGGCTGCAGGGGAATCTCTGCTCTGGCACCTGGAGCACCTCCTGCCTCTCCTTCTTCACTGACCTTGGTGTCTGCAGCATTGTTTCTCTTGCATATTTTCACTCCTCTCTCCGGCTGCAGTTGCACAATTGGTTTTTTTTTCTGCCCCTTCTTAAATATGTTATCACAGAGGTGCTACCACCATCACTGATGGGCTCAGCCTTGGCCAGTGGCAGGTCCATCTTGGAGACAGCTGGCATTGGCTCTATCGGACATAGGGGAAGCTTCTCACAGAAGCCACCCCTGTAGCCTCCCTGCTACTAAAACCTTGCATGCAAACCCAATACAGTTCCTCTAACACTTTTTGTCAGATGAAATAATCTTTTAAATATACAAAAAGAGTACCTGTGTCTCTTTGCTTGCAAGTCAGTCCAACTCTGTTAGGTACCAGCTATATTCTGCTTCATGCATTATTGACAAAAATAATAATACTGAAACTTGTATGATATAGCTGTTAGTAGTAGAGTTCATCAATTTTAGATACAGAAATGCTACAATGGACTGTGTGAGAAGCAATGGAATCCAGGTGAATTCAGGAATTAAAACTGACGTTTGTTGACGATAGTGGAAAAATGAATTATTGCACTTAAATACACTGCATAGTGTATTTATGTTGAATTTATGTTTAAATCTGATACAGATTGACAAATATCAGGAAGCTGAATGTTAAGACTGATATGCAGTGCCAAACTTTGCTGTGTTTTCTGTCTTATAGTTCACAAAAGAACATTTTCCATGCAGACCCTATATGTAAATATTAGAAATTTGGATTTAGTTAAGTATCAAGGGATCTGATTTCCTTGGGATGAATTTAACATATTGACAGCAAAGTTAGCAAATTAAGTCAGATAAGCCCGAGTGCCATTAAGAAAACAGAGGAAATCCATAGTATTCGTTACTTTCTCGAGTTGTAAACAAATAGACTTACGTGTAGGGAGGAAAGCTTCACCTGTGTGCTGAAATTCCCATATGACACTTAAATCACCTATTATTGCTGATTTATAAATTGTATAGATGCACAGAGTGTTTTCAGGTGTAATTTAAATTTGGATTGGTGTCTTTAGAAGGAAGTAAAATGCATTTATAGAGTGAAAATTGAAAGTGATCATGTTTAATTGTGGTTTGAATGGAACTTTTGTGTGACTGTATTCAGGAGCAACAGGTAGAAGTGGTTTATACAAAATTTTTACATCACTTTCACCTAAACGAAAATTTTAAGTGAAAAACCTGAGATTTGCAGACATCAGTTAGATTTGGTGCAGGCAGCGTCAAAATTGAATTCTTAAATCAGTGAATGGCTTGAGTGATATGACTCTTAATATCTTTTGTCTGTCAGATTCTCACTGGCTTTGGCTCAAGTGCTCAAATCCTGTGAGTGCAAAATGTTTGTTAGCAGGTGTTTGAGATGTAGTAGTCCTGTACACAGCAGTACACTCTCTGCTGAGTCCTGAAACACGTTTCTTTACGGTTTTCTTTGAAGAGGGTTGTTTTGTTATTTGTTAAATGTAATGAAGTTTATTGCTTAAATCAGAAATGGAGGAATCCCAAATTCCTGGGAAGTTCATGAGGGACTATGTTGAAGCTCAGTTCTTAATTTGTTTTTCGGATTTACATTATGACCAAAAGAGTTATAGTTTAATTTTAATTTTGGATTTGAAAGCAAATGCAATGGCATAGTGGTGACTGGAATAAAGAGAGTATCTCTTGTCAATTTGGCCATTACAGCAAAAGTCAGAAATAAAAGGAGAGAGTAAAAGATTAAGATGAACATGGCTTGAAGGCTTTTATCTGCTTTAAGGCAAAGGGTGCCAAGAAATATCATAAGACATGAAAATTTGTGTCCTAATTCGCATGCAGTGATAAAAGCTGTTATGCATGCCAGGAAGTCAGTCAAAAAATAACTAGAGGTACCTGCTATTGGCAGTTCCTAAAAACAACTACTTCAGTGTTTTAAAATAAAATAAAAAAAAGTCAGATATCAAGCTTCAGAAAATTTGAGCATGGAGCTCTACAAGTGCTTGGCAGAATCTCCAGGAAAGTATCTTAGCACATGGTCAAACTTAAAGTGCTTTAAAAAGGATCACAACTTAAATATTTTTTATTCAACAAAATTTGTAATTCAGCAAAACATTGCAAAAAGTTTTTAACGCTGATAATGCAACTTCCATTACTTCCTATGAAACATTATGCTTAGACATCTTCTTAAGTGCTTTTAATTTGTAATGTAAGTTACACAACTTAGAGTATTTCTGTCAATAGATATGTATTTGACTAGAACATACATCCTGCTGTCTTAATGCAAAGCTTGTACTGAAATAAGTTTTCGTTTGATTTTTACGGTACATATGGGTCAGGAGTTTTCTATCTATTTTTCTCGTACTTAACATTCTTGTTGAGAACTTTGCTCTTATCTTGCTTTGCCTTGATTTTGCTCTTATTTCACCAGAATAGCTTTTTACTTTTATCTTGGGGTATATATTTTTGAGACTTTGTCTGTTGTGCTTTAAGGTGATTTCTCATGGAGAATATTAGTGCATAGAATACAGAGCTAGGCTTGACTGAATGTTGCTAAGATTTTGGCATGCATGCTGTAGGGCCAGAGGATGCATTATTTATGGGAAATATGGATGGGGAAACCCTGTGTGGAGTCAATTCTACAAATATCAGAGGGCAGGAAATTTATTCTTATAGCACATATCAGTGGTGTTTTGATACTTCAAAAGGAATGTGATGTAAGCTCATCCAGATGGTTTAATATATTGGTGAATTTTATTATTCATCTCCCTATATCAGTATTGAAATACTATTTTAAAATACTATCTAAAGATAGAATTACTGTAGAAGATGGAAAGCCCCACCTGTCATCTTAGGATTTAAACCTCTAGTTCATGTAGCTAGTTGTTTTAACAACAGCAACAGAAAGTATCTAAACCTGGTTCTGCAGCTACAAAACACCAAACAGAGAGATTTAACAGATTGTCAGGTGCTATTTGGGAGATTAATGTAAAGACTAGAGTATGGACATTTAGAGGATCAGACTGTATTTTAATTTATTTCTGTGTTAGGATGTAGACTTCCAGAAAGTCTGTCATACCTCCACAAAGGCTATATTTATTTCCTTTTGGAAGGTTGGCAAAGAAATGTTTTCTCTGAAGTAATCTACCTATATTCTTACATATTTACATGGTTATGACCCCTGTAGTATGAGCATCTCCCAGTGTTAAACACTCTATTGCTTTTCCCAACATGCCAGGTCAATAGGCTTGGAAAATTCATTTTCTTTTTCTTCGTTAACTGTGTTGTGTGTTCTTATGTGAAGGTATTACTCTGGGAGGTGCAGGCAAAGAAATTAATATGGCATTTATTTTTAATGAGATGAGTGTTATGAAATGGTGTGTAGTTACTGATGTCATCAAGCCTGTAACGGGCACCGACATGGCAATACTGGGATGCTTGATCCATCTGTCTGGGTGCAAGCCAGGGAGAGCAACCCTGCCCTGGTCCTCCTGACTGCACAAGCAGGTTTGAATCTTGTGGTATGGTCAGAACAACAGGTTGGTTTGTTGTACTGGTCCAGCTGTGGTGATCAAGTGCAGGGCTCCCAATGGGTACCCCCATACAACTGTTGTCCCATGATTTGCATTATCCCTTTTCAGTTTTGCTGACTCTCCTTTTCTCTGCCTTTGTGCCTCCCTTCTCTGTCCAGTCTTCTCCAGAATAAACAACCCATCCCTAGTTACTTTTTTACCCCACTGGTCCCAGCTTTTCCACATCCATACCCAAATTTGGTGTTTCTGATACTGGCACTCAGTAATCCTGGCCTTATTTGGCATTACTGACACAGTTATCTGGGCAGATACTCCCCAACTGGACTCCACTACTTCCCTTCAACTAACTGCAAAGTTTGGTCATCTCTCACTCAACTCCCTCTTAACCGTGTGTGAAATCTGGCCATGCCTCACAGTGCTACCTGTAACACTTGTCAGCTTCTCACTCTGTTGTCATGTCTGGTAATTTCTCATGTCATATCCAGTAGTTTTCCATGTCCTGTTCAGTTACCCAGGCCAGGACTGAGTCATCTGCCTGCAGCCCTAATACCAAGTATTCTGAGTAGTCTTAACTTTGGCAAGTGAGTGCTGTATATTAATAAGTAAAGAGGATTCTCTTCTTTTGTACTTACAACCTTTCCCTGGTGATCAGCAGTTTTATAGTTAGGAGCTGTAATGGTCATGGAAGGAGACCAATACCTTAGGTAACTGGAAACAAATGATCAGGTAGGTTTGGTCAGACATCCACAGGTTTATGAGGAGTCAGTGCAGAGATCTGGGTATGAATTTTGAACCAGATACTTTATCATCAGGGTGTGTGCAGTTTCAGTCTTGGATGTAAGATGCAGAAATAAAGTGTGTTTCTCTTGAAGGTAGATGTTACCGTGATCAAATGTGAATCTGATAGAAAAGGAGACTGCTGTCTGGTCTTTCTCTGGGGACTGCACATGGTAGTATGTGGTGCACCCACAGTGTACTTGGTGCTAATGGATAAGAGGAATTATGCCTCTCTCTTCCTCCCAACTCTACACATACTTATCAGTAGGTACCACCAGGGCTTGAATAGCAACCTAGATATACAGGCATTTCTGGTTTTATCTGCCATCTTTCCAGTGTGTGTATCATGGGGCATTTTTGTTTTCAAATAGTTGGAAAAAAATTATCTATGCTCTGGAACCATTAGAATGTCTCGGAGATGTCTGCAGTTGCACTGTGCTTACAGAGTTGTGTGTATATATACAGGCAGAAGTATAATTTGCTTAGTGGACCAGAATGAATAAGTGACTGTGATCTGAAGGATCTAGCTGTGTTATGAAAGATTTGGAAAGAAATAGAGTAGTATGAAATAAGAGAGAAATGTTCTATGTTTCAGATTGTCATTCTTCATACAGTAAAACTAATCATTTGGCATAGATTTCATTTTACCTCACTGTAGGTGTTTAAATAGGCTAGTTGGAGCTAATCATCTAGAGTTCATGTGTAGTCAGTGGAGAGGAAGGCAGCCATGGCCACAGAACATTACAGATACCAAAATAGGTAGGGTCAACTGCTTTTTTGGAGGTACTTAACTGTGCCTTGACTATATAGATAACGCTTTGATGACTAAGTTAGACTAAATGTCAGATTTTAGATTTCTAGAACTAGTAAAATGAATTCCACCTTCTGCATGTGTGTTGATTTCTAATTTTGGTTGTCAACAGCAAAAGTGTAGTGTGAAGAAAGGAGTTATGTGCCTATAACAGGTTTTAGTAAGTCACCTGTCTTTCAGGTGACCTGTATGAATGCAAATACATTAAATGTATACTTCCTGCCTGATGCATGCCATTAAATAAAGCGATAGTTAAAGAAAAGCATGACAAGAAAAAACAATAACTCAGGAAAAATCCCTGTTGGAAATTCAGGGAAGCTGCTTCCTGAGGAATATCCCTGTCTCCATCTGGGGTGAGAACAATTCATTTTTCCCAAGACTATGTTTAGGACTGGAGAATATTGTGAATGCAAAATAGATAGTTTCAGGAAGGAGATGCAGCTTTCCAGGCAGGGTCAGCGAGGGATGGCAAGCATGCCAGAAGACACAGCATCAGAGAAACCATGCAGTGATCAGTTTAATCTGCTTCTCCTAGCTAGCGCGTGTGGTTAGCTGGGCTGGCTGGAATGTACAAAACTTACAAGGAAGGATTAATAGTTAGGTAATAGCAACGTAGAGAGAGTTCTCTGCAGTAACTGTTTGGTTTGTGTGTTTTGTGCTTTTGGGGGAACAAATATAGCACGCCTAATTTTGAAAGTGCCATTTTTGAATCACTGCAAACTTACACAGTAACAGGGTCCCAAAGAGAAGATAAATTTAGGTGCAAAATTCATTTGGTCTTGTTAAATTGGCAACTTTGTCCAACTTTGGACGTGTTGACAAACAGGCTTCTGCCTGCCAGAGCCTGGAGTACCAAGCGAAGTGTGCTGGGACCGTGATTTCAACAAGAAGGAGAGCCCTTGTCCCTCCAGGATGCAGACAGAGGAGGAATAGAAAGGTATTTCATTCTGGTGACATCAGCAGAAAAGGTTAACCTGTCTTGGCAAGGCAAGTTTTTATCATCGTAAATAAAGGGTGGCACACACATTTTCTTTATATGTTTATAATACTATATTATTGCAAAGAACATGTATCTCTCTGAAATTTCTTCCTCTCGCTGCCACGAGCAGGGATATGAAGTCTTTATGTATCATCCTATTATCTCTTCAGAGCCTCTTTTCCCAGAATTTATAGCCTTGACTTTATCATGCTGCCCTTTGCATAAGCTATATAGTGAATGAACACCTGCTGTGCCCTGGAAGAAAGGCTGTGCTGCAGCAGCTACGATATGTGAAGCAACTATTACAGCTTCCTGAAGAGCATCAACAAGAAATTCTGCTCACAGAAATTGTCATCTGCGATGGGGTAGACCAGTTCAAAGGGATACTTGCCCTTCTTGAAATAAACTCTTTCTTGTGAGGTGTTTATAAAATAATTGAACTTTTTGAATTCAAATTTGAAAATTGAATTTTGAAAATAGGAATTAAGGGGAGTTTTTGGTGAATAATGAAAATTTTAAAAATGTAGTCTTTCCCATCAGCAGCTTCCACTTTAAACTTTCTATGGAAATCACAAATATATGCTATGACTCTATGGGGAAACTATTCTATAATTTTTGCATAGGGTTGTCTATGATGCTTTCTGTCATCATTTCACCATTTGCTTTTGAATTATCTTTTACTGCCCGTGCCTGGTAATGATACAATGACTCAAAACTTGAGAGAAGAGAATGTTTCAGGAAATGTATAGATTTAAGTGGGAGTAATTTACTTAACATAACTGTTTTTGTAACACTACTCTTCTGATTAAGCCATTGTGCTGCAAATAACTTGAAATAAGGACAACAATGGGGATCCCCAGTCTATGTGTGAAAATGTTGCATTTATCCCACTACAGGCTCAATATGTTGTAAAAGATACCATTTTACAGGAAACTTCCAACTGATATATTTTAAATATCATCATAATAGCTTTGTGTTTCCTACTGTCCTTGGGCTGTCTGTGGATAACAGATTTTTGAGGACATCTGCTGAACTGAAGAATATCACCCAGTGGTTTCTGAATCCTTCTGTTTAAGCACCAACAGGGACATCAGAAAAATATCCAGGCCTGACCTGAGGAGACAAAATGGAAGTGACCCCTGACATTTCACAGTTAAGTTTTCCACTGGTTAGGCCTCGTTGTCATTAGCAATGTATACCTTATTAGACATCTGAGTTTGCTTAGTTACAGTTCCCAAATATTTAATCTCATAAGGGTTTTTCCAGTTAGCTGAAAGGGTCATGAAGTGTCAAAAATCTTTCGCATGCTCATGCTGATAAATTCTGATCAACTTTTTAAACTGTCTCTTATATAAGACTAAGCGATTCAGATGTCTTTAGTCTCTCGTTGTAAGATATTATCACACTCTACATTTTCTTGTACCTCTTTTTCTCAGTTCTTTAAACTATTCTATTATTCTTTCTGAGGTGTTAATTCTAGAACCAGAGCCTGTGATGTTGTGTTCCATAGTAATGCTCTGTACAGCCATGTTACCTGGGCTTTTAGGTTCACATGTAGGTTGAAACTCATTGAGGTCCATGTTGTCTGTGTGTTGGTTCACTCTGATCATTAGTTAGGACAAAGCAGCTCAGTCATGAAAGAGGAGCTAACTTGCATGCATGCTCTGCCTCCAAACAGGGAGGGCACAATACTGATGCCAAGCTCCAGAGGTAATGAGAGATGCCTATTCCTTGTAAATAGGCTTGATGTTTTATTTGGTGGTGGGTTTTTTTGTTTGTTTGTTTGTTTTGTTTTCCTAATGAGCAGTAGAAATATAGAATCTTTTGACCAGTGTTCAGATGCTATTAGAGTAAATGGTTTGTAAGAAATTTCTTGCCTCTTTTGTGATGCTGGTCCTATGAAGTGCAGAGCGCCCCAAGAAAGGAACACACAAGCCTCAGCTTTCCTTGCTTTTGGTGGGATCTGTAAACTATTGGAAAGACAGAGCTGGAGCAGTGGCTGAAGCACTAACTCAATGGCATTGCATAAATATTGCCCACTGACTTCTAAGCAAGTGCTCTATAAACCTGGTGTGCATCTGCTCTTGCCACCTTTGCTCTGGTATGTGTAAATTCCATAATGATCAATGAATCTGCTTTTATATAAGCAGGATTTTTTATTTTTCAGAAGAATCTATAAAGACTGTCTCAAACATTTGTCTGCATCTACTGCAGAAAAGGTCATAGAGAAGCTGGTTAACAATGTTTGTATAGACAACCAGTGACGTAAGAACTATTTCAGGGTTATGTGTTACAGTGTTCAACCTAAGATGTAAGCCAGATGCTGTTTTTTCTCATACAGGTGCTTACAAAGATTGTCTCTTGCTAATTTTTCCCACCTTTTATTATCTCCCCCACCCCTCTCTTTTTGCTACAGTTGCAATCTTCTGATTTAGTGCCTTATTTAGTTTAGAAATGCTCTTAAGTAGCAGAGCAAGCCAAGAGTGCTTGCTTTTGCATCTGGATATTACACATGCTTAACATTCAGACTTGGAACATTCTCCAAGAGGATACCAGTAAATAAAAAATAATGTTAAAGTCTGCATGTCAGAGATAGAATATGCTACTTTAGATACCAAACAACTCATAAAATTATTTTCTTCTATGCAAAGTGACTATAAAAATATGACTCTAAATCTGTTAATGCTGCAATGCCTCTAGATCACAAAGGTCCAGTTTGAATAAAAGATTGGTTTTTTTCAAATTGCCTTTTAAAATCACTCTGAAATTGAAACAAGCCACTGTTTTCCTTTGTTGTATAGCATGGTTTATATTCATGCAGTTAGTAATTTTCTGTGGGTTTGTTTTAATGGAGGTTCAGAAGCGCAAGGCCTTCCTCTTCTTGCTTTGTAGAGCATGTTGCATATGGAGCATCCTCTCGAGATTCTGTGCATGAAAGGAAATAGGAGGATAGGACTGAGGCAGCATATTTCTTTTTTTTTTTTTYTTCCCTCCATTCAAATTTTGCCATTTTTTGCATGATCTCTTTCTAACACCGTAACAGTGCCAAGTTAAAAAGAGCCCTCCTGTTTGAATACTTTTATTTTGTCTAAAATTATTAAAAAATAAGATAACATTAACTAGATGACTGAAATCAGAAGAAAACTCAAACTTATCTATTTTTACTTGCTTAATTCTTAGGATTTGGTAGAACTTCTTGTATAGTCTGTTTCAAAACTTTCCTCTACAGTTGCTTTTTTCTGATGTTTTGCTGATCTTACTCCAAGCAGCAGGGGAAAAAAAAATTTACATTTTAAAAATAAAAAAATGTGGTTTTTAGAACACTAAGATTAATACCTGAAATCAAAGTCAGTTTTGACACTTGAAACATCTTTTAATACGTTTTCCTTTGAAACTTCCTGCATTTCAAGAAAGGAGTGCATCTTTAATTTATTAGGATATTGCATGCATAATCTAAAATTAGGTAAACACAGTTTAAAATAAATCCTAAGTTTTGCCTTTCTGAAAAGCAACAAATAGTTTTTAGGTGACTCTGTTTTGCGTGGGTGCTAATGATATAATTTACAGATGTCTGGTTTTCTCAAAGTATAATGTAGTAGGTACCTCTTAAGTTAGGTATATACTATTCTCTTAAATTGTATGCCCAATACCTGAATGAACCTTTGATTTGGGTGCCTACTGTGATCAGTCCTTGCAACCCTACCTACAGACTCAGAGATAGTAGTAGTGGTGCAAGCTATGGTGCTGGATAGCCAAAGGTGTTGATGAAATTTGACCACTTTGGATGAGGGGACTAAAAAGGAGGAGGGGTGTGGACCAGATGGCCTTCAGAGGTCCCTTTTAACCTAAGTTATTGTATGATAATGTGGATTAATGGCTTCCTGATGTGGGTATCACTACTGTGAGTGAGGGCTGGCAGGGCGTACTTATGGCTTGCATAAGAAGGTTAGATATACACTCTCCTTTTATACACTTGCTAAGCTCTTTCCGACAAACTGCCTGCTGTCTGGATTTGTGCTGCTGAACACTGACCCCATAAACAGCAAGAGGAAGTAAAAAAACTCAGCCTGTAAGAATTTGCACTGTGTATTGTTTATCAGGGCTGATCTCCATTTAGATCTGGATGCTAAAGGGTTTTTTTTGTTTTGGTTTGTTGGTTTGTGTGTGTGTCTGCCTTTATTGAAATTTATGCTGTCTGTAACTCAGATACAGACCTATATAGAGATCTCTTTGTGCTTTTTAGTCATCAGCTACCTGATGTAACTGGGAACAGACTGCTATTTCTGGACTGAGAATACTATGAATTGTGAAAGAATTGTGATTGATTTTTCTAGGATGAAGAATCAGTGAAATTGCAGGCTTTGAATTATTTAGATATCATACATTTGTACATATTTTCCAAATTTTGTCACATGTATTGGGCCAAAAGCAGCTACAGAGTTGGGCCAAAAGCAGCTACAGAGTTGCTCTGTACCTTGTGCACAAACACATGTGCATGCATGTACTCCCCACACATAAGTGGGAGTCATTTAATCTCATTTAATCCACTTAAATTTTATGTGCAATTAAACTTATGTTTTAGATTACTTGTGTACAATCTGAAGAGAGATTGGCACTTCCAGCAGCTGGTTTCACTTGTATTTCAGACATCTGTCTTATGAATGAAAGAAATGGTCCTCTGCACTGACTATAGAGGGAGCTTAGACAAGATCCCTTTTTTAAAATGGTTTGGGTAGGGTGAGGCAAATCACATTAACAGGTTTGTGTATTGATTTCTATCCCATTCTGCATTCTCAGACAAAGAATCTGGAGACCATCTAATACAATAAAGATCATTTTAAACCTGTAAGAGCTTCTTTTCTGTAAAGAAGTTATATTTAGATTACTAAGTGAAGAGTAATCATTCACCAACAGGAAAACGAGGAGCAGTTAAGTTGACAAGTTTGTCAGAAGAATCCAATCTGTTGAGTTTCAGTTAATCTCCAGAGGAATTTTACTGAAGTCAAGGAAATTTTACCAAAGATGTGCTTGATCCCAGTATGCTTAATGGTGGTAACATTAATTTAGATGAATGGTGCGAAAGTATACATTTAAGCAAGAAAGCGCTCTCTTGGTGTGTCCATTTGAGGATCTGTGCCTGGAGTTTGTCCAAGAAGCATGTTGTTCTTCCAAGAAACTCACCATAACATGTATGCACGTTACTGCAAAGGTTTTGTACTGATCGGTACCCTAAAATATTTTAAAAAGATGTGTAAATGCACTATACCATGAGATGTGCATCTATAACTGCCTCAAGTGAGGAACCTTGGTTTTTAATTTATGTGCCATTTGGTGTTAGAAATGCCTTTGTGCTTTGCGTTCTGTGGGAGATTGCATTATCACAGCAGAACTACGGTTTTAGGTAAAAGCTCTTGCTAGCCATTCCTTCAAATACATGGCTAATTGGGTTCTCTCAGGCTTATTTGAGATGAATACAAATACTGTTATTAGTAAAAAGGATCTTTACGTCACTAGTCCTCCATTGCTATTTTTGAGTGTTACGAATATTTCAGTGAGCTATGGCTGAAGGAAAGGAAAATGTTCCCTGGCTTGATTTCTGAGAGGTTAATCTAGGTGCCACCAGAAACATGTCTCAAGAAACCAAAAAGGATTCTTCGTGGGTTTCTTTGTGTTTTCTTGTAGCTTGAAAGCCACAAGAAAATGCAAATGCTTCAAAAGAAATTGGCCTTTCAACACCCCCCCACCCCCCCAGCTTAATAAATTTATCTCCTAATAGAATTTGTAGTCCAGCTGAGCTGTATTAGAGACTTCTCTGGCTCTCCTGATGTCTACATCAATTATCAAACTTTTCATATTAGACACTTGCCTTAGGGCTTAACATTTAGTAAGCTCCATGCTTTTCCCCGCCCCCCCTCTTCCTCCTCTCTAGAAAAGAGACCTTACCTCCTGATCTAGTTCTCTTGAATGCATAGTTACAGAAGAAAAAATCAGAAGCTAGATGGATTTTTTGTGACTGCTGAGGATTTTCAAACTTGCGGCTTTCTAGATTCTTCTGAGCAAGATTTGACAAGATGCCTCTCTGGTGAAGGAAGCAGAACAGACTGTTGCTTTACTTTGTTTTGTTTCAGAATGGAAAGATAAAACTAGAGAAGTAAAAGAAGGAACACTCAAGAGATGAAATCTTAGATGATAACTTGTTATCACCTGCTAATTAGAAGAGGGGGAATTCTATCATTTGTATTATTGTAGACCGAGCTGTAAAAACCCAAATTTGTCAGTAAATAAGAATATAATTTGCTTTTACTATAACTACAGGATCGTGCCTTTTATTAAAAAAACAAACACACAACGCAACCAAAACACCACCCCCACCCCAAAAAAAAGCCCCAAAGCAAAAAAAAAAACCCACCCCAAACACCTGAATTGTGTTCCTTGAAAACCACAGGATTTTCAAACAGAAAAGTAAGAGAAATGTTAGAAATTTGTATCTTGGTGCCTAGATCTTTTGCATGTCTAAGATAGTGCATGTGGAGGAGAGATCTTATTAGGAAGCAATGGGTTTCCAACATACTCTGAAACAAGGTATTTTTGCATTGAGAGAACTATGTATGTGGTGATTTTAAGGGAAGAGTTGTCCCATTACTTATTCCAGTGTTGATAGGCAACTATTATTGCTTGTATTCTTCTTGTGCCTTATTCACGAGCCAGGAATCCATCGTGCTGGATGTTCTACAATATAGAATAAAAGTCTGTCCCTTTCTCAGAAAACTCAAAATCTAAATAGTGTTGGCAAAGTTTTGATAACTTACCATGTAGTATCCGTAGTTAATTTTCAAGCATAAATATTTAATTTGGAGGCATTCAGTACTTGAAGTGAGAGGAGCTTGTGCACTTGCTCTCTTCATTGAAAAGGACTTGTTTTTTCATTGCATCTTCTTATGTTAATGGCGTGCAGCAAAAAAAACTCTGTTTGGAGGGGGAAGATAAAGGAAAAGAACGATCTAGTTGCAAATGAAGCATGGTTCTTGAATAAGATTTTTTTGTTTAGATTTTAAAAAATGTTTAGTCTCAACTATGGCAAACAAACTGTCTTAAATCATGTATCTTTTATGTGTGTGCTCTGAAGCCCCAAAACAATTTACAGGAAAAATTCTTTAACTCTCTTATCTGGGCTAACTACTACACACTGAGTTTTAGTCTGACATGATGTTTAAAAGTGTATGTGTATGTTATAAATTTTGTTATAGAAAAAGCCATAGTTCAGGTTGCAATCCAGCTTTCATTACAACTCCTGACTCTACTTACAAATTACCTCTAGAAAAATCTTCTTTTTGGAAAAAACTAGCATCACTTTAGCAGTTAGCTGTCAGAATTAATGTCTTGTCAACTTTTTTTTTAAAAAGGCAAATAAGAAAAAATATCCAAATCATGCTTTAAAGAAAGTGAGTTTATGTGTGTGCAGCCCTGCATTCACTAGGGGAAATTTCCAGGGATGTCAACTGAAAATTTAATAAAGATTTCCAGAAAAGACTGTTTTCTCATACAAATGAGTGAATTTATTTCATTTCAAGATTTTAAACTTTGTGTATGGCTAGTTGTTATTGGCCTGAGATACTGGAAGACTTTTAGATTTTTAGAAGAATATATTTGCAGAATGAGGTTTTAAAACCAAAGAAATAGTGTTCCAGGTCAATCAGACTGAAGGCCCTTACCTTCCCCACTGCGGAGTGACGAACGTGCATATAGAAGTCTTACAACATGCTGATGTAGCTGTGATGATCTAAAGGTTTGAGTGAAGCACGGTTTACTTGGAGGGGTCTCTTTTGATAGACTAACTGATGGGAGAAATACATAAGCTTTCTGTGCAAAGGCCTTCCTTCAGGTCAAACTTGCTTTGGACTAACAGAAGAAACTACTTCTCACTATAAATCTTGCCTGATGTATGTGATTCTGGAGAAATGTTTTTCTGTCCTGGTCTAACAGACCTAGAGCGTGGGAGGTACTGCCACCAGTGCAGGAAGTCAATAAGTGTGCTTCGTTGTCACTACGGTTAGAAAATGTTTTCCTAAGAAAAATTCAGGATTTACCTTACTGCAAAAGCCATTGCTTCTGCTTATTCCCTGTGAGTATGGTGATAGATATTCCCTTTCTGTTCTTTTAAATAATATACACACACATATATATATTAAAAACATAATATATGTGTATATATAATAAAATATATATACACACACTTAAAAACAGTTATCATACCCTCCTCCCCCTCACATCCTCAGGAGCAGCAGTCCAAGTTCTGGCATTCCCATTTCTGTCACTTTGCCTCATAGCTCATGTTTTCTAGGTGTTTGGTTGGTGTCCTTGTTCTCTTCTGGGCAGCCTGAACTGAGCCACATCTTTCCTGAACTGTGGAACCTGAAACTGCCCACTGTATTTCAGCTGAAGCCCTGCCAATGCTGAACTGAAGAGAAGTATAACTTGTAGTGTTGCATAGGTTTTATCCCTGTTTATATACTACATTGCCATGATTGCATTTTGTGGGAAGAAGGCAGTATGACAATATCAACTTCTGTTGGGGATCCAATATAACCCCCAAGGCTTTGCTGAAAATAATTTGGGCAGATGATTCATTTTGCTTAAATACTCTGCATTTGTCCCTGCTGAACTCCATTCTATTTTTAAGACTCTTTCTCCAATTCATAAAGTTCATTTTGAATTAAAATCCTGTCCTTCAGTGTATTTGCTTTACCTCCCAGCTTCATAGTTACCTGCTTGTTTAATAACACCATTCACAATTTCATCATCCAGATCGTTAATGAAAACATTGAACAGAATCGGATCCGGGGCAGGCACTTGGGTACCTCCATGTGACACAACCTCCAATTTAGACTGTGTACCAATGATAACTGCTCTCAGTCATCCACTGGTTTTGTACTCATGTTATAGCAATTTTTTTCTTGCTCATATGTCCCTAGCATCCTTGTGAAATTGTCATACAAGACCCCATAAAACTATTAATAAAGTCAGGAGACATGGCACCTATTGCTTCCATCTTGCCTGTGAATTCTGTTACCCAGTTCTGGAAGGAATTAGTTTCCTTTGACACAATGTATTCTTGACAGATCCATGTCTGCTGCTGTTTTTCTCCTTGTCCTCCAAGTGCTTGCTGACACTGGTTTATTTTACTTATTCCAGATTTTTTTCTGGAGACTGAAGTTCAACTGGATTTAAACTTTGCTCCTTCCCACTTTTTTAACTGGGGACTCCATTCACTCTTTCTCAGTCCTCCGAGATCTCTCCTGTCTTCCATGAGTTCAAACCAGCAGCTAACAGCTTTGAGATTACCTCAGAAAGCTCTTTAAATATTCTAGGATATTCTAGGGTGTGGTACCTAAGTAGCTGAAACGATGGACATTATCTAAGTACTTTCTAACTTGTTGTTTCCCTTTTACAGTTGGAAATGATACCTGTTTGGGTTTGGGGATTAATTGTGCTAGTCACCTGCTCTTGCTGGATTTCTCTTTAGTAAAAATTGATGCAAAAAGGTCATGTAACACTTAAGCCTTCTTACAATCATCTATCAAATGCTCTCCTTTTTCCATTGGTTATTGGATCAATGTTTTCCACATTCTTCCTCTTATTAACAGAGGATCTCATATGCTGACTTTTTTGTGTTATCCTTCATGTTTCTTGTTAGGCACCTCTCACTTCAGTCTTTTATAACTTTTTTTTCCTGTGTGCTTGAATTGGTCTTACACATAATCTTAGTAGCGTGATCAGTTTCCTGCTTTCTGTTTGCTTTCTTTCAGTGTTCAGTTAAGACATTATGATTTAACCAGTTTTGTCTTTTACTGTACCCATCTCCCCTATGCTTTGGGGAAAAATATAGTTGTGTAACACAGTTTCAAGGTTTGCGTTTTTAGGATTCTGATGTTTTTAAACAAAGTGATGGAAAAAAAACCCAGTGACACTCCACATCGGCAGAGCTCTATTTTCATTTAAAGAATTAATCTAAGCACAAATTCCTCTAAAATAAATGTGTGGCTAACTAGATGAAGTCAAGAAACTCAAAAGTTGCAATTCCATTGTGTCATTAACTTGCCCACTTCTCATATAGAATGGTCACTGCTTAGGTTGTTTTTGGTTTTTTTTTTTTAATGATGCTTTTGAGATAGTTAATAGGTGGCATGACAGATAGATGTTATTAGAATGCAAATAGCACTTATACAGGTATTAAGGGTCATCACTGTATATTTTAATAGTGATTTTGGTGATGACCATTTCAATGATTTAGTTGTAAGCTTACAATGTCAGGTATTTTGTGCGACACGGTTCATTTCCTGTTGTATAGCAACCTTATCTGTTACTTTTCTGACTTAACTCTGATTTTTGAGACCTGTATTTCTATTGTGTCTGCCTTTGAAGTAGTTTTGCAACTTTGCATTTTTGCAGAAATGAAAGTCTCTCCCAAAGACTTTGTAATCAAATTTGTTCACTTATGTGGACTTTTATGTTTAATTACTATTCAAATGCTTAAACTCATGATCCATAGCACAGAAGTACTTGAGAGAGAAGAGTTTTGTGCACCAGCTGGACATAGTCAACAGTACAAATTGTTGCTGAAGGGTAGTAGGGATTAGCAGTGTGATGATGCTGTGGATCACAGTGCTTAGTGAGTTATTGCATTTGGGTGGGGGCTGAATCTCCATTTCCCACTTCTGGTCAAATTCCAGCTTAATAACAGTATAAACAACTACGATGAAAGTGATTTAGGTACCGTGAAACTTTATCTGTAGTGGGGAAATCTAGTGAAGTATTTTAACTGCTACATTGCAAAATAAAAATAGCAAATCCAGTAACTGCAGCTGTCGGGTTACTGCAAAGTTTTGTGGTGGGGGAGAAATGAGTGCTACAGGTGAAATTTAGCATGGTGCCTGACAAGTTCAATATGAATTGTGTTCTGCTTACTTCCCAGGAATTAACACTAAGCATTTAGATTATAGGGTAGAATTTCATTCTCCCTGAAAGTTTGGCTATGCTGTCTTTGAAAATATTTTGCTCAGTTCCTGAATGTACTTTCTGTGAAGCTGTGTGAGCTTCACTCTTTAATTTAAGCTATTTCTATAAACTGCCTGTAGATCAAGTCATTTGTCACTGCTATTAGTTATTTAGTACAGATGGAGTCTGCAGTCTCTGAGCTTCATAAAATAGACAGATCCTTATCAGTAATCAATATTTGTAATATTTGTTAAGATAAATCTGTCATTACTGACTCATCTTTTGAAATTAATTTGAGACAAAGCACTTTATTATGGGACTGGTGATCATGGTAGAAGCAAAAGCAACAAAACCACCTGAAGTTGTATCCTTAACTTTGCTGGCACATCAAAGTCAAAATGCATAGACTTAAATCCTCATGTGAAACGTAACTAATAAGCAATAATAATGGAGAAACTTGACACGTTCCCAAATTGCAGAAAAGTCTTCATTAAGATGCAGCAGCTGTTTATTTTCAGGACCACATGGTCTAGTCAGCATGATAAGAACACAGTGGTGATGGATCAGCAAGTTTGCTTTTACTGGAAAACACACACATCTTTCTTATCCACTCTAATGGGTCAGTATTAAAGAAGAGCTGGAGTTGGAGAATAATTGGAGTAATTTTCCATTTATTTTTCTTTCCAGCATGCCTCAGGCTAGGGAGGTCAAATAGATGCTAAAAAGAAAAACTGCATCTGGAACTAGTCTGAAAATAAATATGTATCCCATGAGTAGTGCTGTTGTACAATTTGCTTAGTCTTAGAAAACTAACTAAGTTTGTCTGCCAGTTGATTGCCTGCTTCATCGAGGAAATCTGCTTAGCCTGTGTGATTCTGAAAGCTCTCTTTCTTTGGTTTCAAAATCTGAGGGATCTGAATTAACTATTTCCCATTTCTTGTTTCTTTCAGCTTTCCCTTTCACATATCAGAGTCATATTACTCACCAGCTTCCTTTGGCTGGTTTGCGTCTAGGAGGTTTTTCAGTGAGCAGAGACAAGCTCTAGATTTTCCTGCTATGCAATGAAACTATAACAGCCTGGAAATCTTATGGCAATGCCTGACATAAAATAACATCTGACTCTATCATGTCCTTCCTTGTGATTCAGTGAGATGAATTTAAAAATCTTGCATGCTTTCTAGGTAGAGGCATAGCCTGTTGCACTCTGTGTGTCAATGTGATTGTATTTATTTTACCTGCTTTAATTCATTTGTAGTGCAGACATTGCTGTGATATCTTGGCACTGCACATCCAGCTAGGAAACATGCATCTTGCGTAATTATTTCTGTTCAAGAACAGTTTGCCAGTTCCCTGGTTTTGAATGTCTTTCAGCTGGTATTTTAAGGAAAACGGAGTGTCATGTGGTCTTCTGTTTGCTTTGTCCAGTAGTCTATAGGAGCCCATCTGATCTATTTAGTAACACCACATTTCTATATTAATCTGAAGTGGAACACGTTCAATAGTACACTTTGAGCTTGCTTTGCAATAAAAGGTGATCTAACTCCTTTACTGGGTTTCTACTATCTGCCGTTTGCATGTGCACTTTTTCTGAAGCATAGTCCCTGCTGATCAGATGTAAGGGGAAACACAATCTCTTGAGTGTGCAGTGTTTTGAAACTGAACTCTAGTTTCACAGCCTGTGAAGGAATAAGATCTGTAGACAATTTGGGCTTCCTTTTACCTGTATCTCAACATATGGGCCACAGGCAAACTCGCAAGTCCAGAAAAAAGATAAGTAGTCTCTTAAATCTTATATAGGACATATCTAAACAAGATGTTCTTCCTAATTAAAGTTTGATGTTGTGACTTTGTGTAGATTTTATGTTGCTCTTTTCTAACATGGTTTATATTTTCTTCTATGAAGTGTCCGTGGCAAAATTCAGTTAATCTTTCACAAGTTCTCATATACCTCAGTTGAAGCGTACTCCAAAGAGTAAGGGAATCTGTTTTGAAGCTTCAAAAGTCGCTCATTTTGAAGTGATTGAAGTTTTAATTTGTGTCACTGAAAAAGCCTCACTGAAGAGGCATAGGTGACTTAACTGTCTTTACTGACACAATGGAACAATTGCACTAGCTTGAAAGGGTGACTTTCATTTTTTGTACTGCTAAGACCTTCTAAATATCAGCCACATGTCACCTGACATATATATTCTATTATTATGATTGGGCAAAAGCATATACTCCTCAGTTTTGTCTAAAAGAGGTGCAAAACTTGGGACTGCTAGGTCTTAGCATTCTTGTTAATACACGCTTTTTAAGTAAGTGTTACTCCATTCATTTCAGTAGTTTGTCTATCTTAAAATCAGCTTATCAGGATAAGGAATCAGTTCCAGTTTCTAAATCTATGTTGGTTGACCTAAACTATCTGCACAGCATCCTATAGAGCACAAAAGCCATGAATCCTGCCTTTGTGTTGCAGTTTCTACTTCAGTGTACCTTCGAGTCAGGTTGTTCTTAGGCTTATACATATGTACTATTTGCAGAGAGAATTAAGCTCATTGTTAAAATGTCACTTTACCTTGAGGTAATCTTGAAAACATAAGGATTTTCATGATAGGACTTGAGAATCTCATTTGGGTGCTTTGCCACATACTAAATAGCATAGTGCTGCATGTCTGTGTGATGAAATGATGAGAACTAGCCTCACCTTTTGAGCTTTCAGACAATCCAACTTGCAAAATATGTGGGTGAAAAAGGAAAAGAAGGACAGTTTCTTTTCTGGGAATCCCTGGAGATTGTGTTCATTGAAGGCACTTCTAACAGCTCAGTGTCCATTGAGTCATGTTGAGAGACTGCTGCAAGACAAATGATTGCATAGTAGTATTACTTTAAAATGAAGAGTTTGAATTGGAGGAACAAGCTGGTAGTAAATGGACAACCTACACTTATCCTTAACCTTAGCTCTTGATTTTACTGATACTTAAGATTTTTAAAAACACTATTTCTCTTTTCTGCTGTTTAAAAAATGTCTTCACAAATTTCTGTGTGTTTTGTTTTTTTTTGTTTTGTTTTTGTGTGGTTTGTGGTTTTTTTTTTTTTTTTTTTTTTTTTTTTTTTTTTTGGTTGTTTTTTTTTTTTTTCCTTTCACAGGTTCCAACTATGGGAGTCCCCGTCCAGCTCATGCCAACATGAACGCCAATGCAGCTGCAGGGCTTGCCCCAGAGCATATCCCTACTCCAGGGGCAGCTCTGTCCTGGCAAGCTGCGATTGATGCTGCCAGGCAAGCCAAACTGATGGGTAGTGCTGGCAATGCAACAATATCCACAGCTAGCTCCACGCAGAGAAAACGACAGCAGTATGGGAAACAGAAAAAACAGGGTACCACCACAGCTACACGTCCTCCCCGGGCACTGCTGTGTTTAACGCTGAAAAATCCCATCCGGAGGGCATGCATCAGCATCGTCGAATGGAAATATCCTTTTTGATGTTCTCATTTGGAAAACAGCAAATTGTTTGTGCACATAAGGCGCTATTCATAAGTGTGAAGAAATCAATACATTAAGTTGAAAGGCACCACTGGGAACGTAAAGTATACAAATAGTTTTTGATGTCTTAACTGAGATCACTTATGCTGGGGAAAAAAAAAGTTTAGGACTGAGGCCTTAACTCTATACCCTTGTGTAAGAAACCACTAGAAGTTTAAATGATAAAGGTTAGGGCTTGAATTCTGCTCTTTTAAAAACACGTGGCCCAGGCTGAAATCGATGGGAGATATGCAAGATATCTGAGGCCAGAACTGACTCTATGGGATAGATAGCAGCTGCTGGCTTTCCCTTCTTTTTTTTTACAAGCACTTAAAGAGGTGCCACCAGTTAAACAGCTCTGGTACTTTGAATTATACACTTTTTTGTTAAACATGTGGCATCACCCTTTCTACAGTATGAAGAAAAGAATGGGACAAAAGGAGGAGAAAAAAGACCCAAACGTATGCAATAAGACCCTGAAACAGGGCTAAGGTCTGTTAATTATATTGGAATTCCACTTAAACTAATAAGGCTCACTAATGTATGGTAAGAGATACTGGTTATCTGGAAACAGGGAAAAAGACAGACAGTTAAAGTAATCCTGCAACACGTACAAATGCAGTACAGGGCCAGATCTAGTACTCTGAACAAGAGACAGACTGTGTCACAATGATAGATGATAACCACTGACACAGAACTGCAGAACGTAAGGGGCAGTGCTGCTTCCCTGGAAAGTCAGTGAGAGTTTGGCTATTGGCTTCATCATATGGAAGGAGCAAAGCCTTTTTAGTCACCCAATTCTGATCAGCACAAGCTGGAATTTGAGAATTTGGTGTGAAACACAAACTGAACTAAAATATACCTCCCTCACCTCCACAAAGAGAAACCAAGACTGACCTGGAACAGTAACTGTAAGTAAATCACAAGCTAATGAGGTTCTTCAGTAAATACAGAAGAAAAAGCGTGTTGTTAGGGATAGATAAGCACGTCAAGGGAAGGCAGTACAGAACTTGGCAGTAGTTAATATGATAAAAAATGAATGATGGCATTTAAGACAGTGATAATACTGTTCCTTTGGGGGTCTGGTGGGATGTTAGAAAGATGAAAACAGAGTATTAGTATATTAGGTCTTGCTGACATGAACGTATTTTTCAGATGAAGGACTTGTTAAAAATGTTCCTGCAATTCTTAGATATCCTTAAACTACCTGCCTGCCGATTCCTTTCTTCTTCAGATGCTAATTTTTAATCCCTCTGATTAAGTTTGCTACTTCTTATCCCTTCTGGCATAGCTCTGATACTTTAAGCATAAGATGATGGATGATGACTAACAGGATGAAGCTGAATATTGGTTTACTTGTCAGCAGCCCAGTAACCACATATCTTTAGAGAAAGACTACAGTGACATTTGATAAATGAATAAGATCAGCAATGAATGATGGGAACGATGTGTTGTAAAACAGGATACAGCACTGCTGAGATCAAGAGAGGACCAAACAATGCGATTAAAGCAATGCAAGGATGCTGATGCTTGCATTTTTTGGTTTTGTTTGGTTTTAGGTGAGTTGGTGGAAGTTTTTGTTTTGTTTTGTTTTTCCTTCAGAACCTCTCATTGGACATCTAGTATTTATAAACATGAAACACTTCAATGACAAATAACAATATCAAAGGGTTTGATAAGGTTTAATTTTATTCTGTACTCTGACTTTTCCTAATTGCTAAAAACTACTGAGAAAACTTTAGTTTAATTTGCTGAACCACTGAAGTCTATGCATAGTAGATATTAAACAAATATCAAACAAACATCAAATGGTACTTCTGTGGTGTTTCTTACCTAAACGTTATAGCGTTAAGAGCCTGAAAGTGCAATTGCATATAAGAAAGAGTGAAATGAAGTAGTTGCCTTATTTAGCAAAGATTTAGCTGTGTATTTAATTTTCTGCTATGTCTGCAGTGTATTTGTAGATTTTATACCATTTTATTTTTACAGTGCAAAAAAAGAATGGAAGTAAAATAAAAAAAAATGCATAAACAGTTATAAGTTAATAATCCTGTCAAAAAAAAAAAAACCAAAACCAACGTCTAGGAAAAAAGCGATTAAGAAAAGGAAAGCCTATGGGAATTCAGGTCTTTATGCAGTAAACACTATACATACAGCCTGAGGTATCTGAGAAGTCCCACTGATTTCACATGTAATCTACCTACCCTGATCTGCTCTTTTTCCTCCATATTATATCTCCTATTATTCATAGGTTTAAGCATGGTAGTCTGGCAAGTTTGGAACCCTTTGACTCTTCCACATGTGAAATGTAGAACACATCTGAGCATACACAGTGGTCAGGTGCCTGGGATTTGTGTATATCTTGCAGTTCAGGCTGCTGCACATCCTGATCTCCAGTTCTTTCCTGCTAAGACCTGCCGAGAACAGTGGTCTACTGACCAAAATCATACATGCTGTGTTGACATTTGGCAATGCTGCAAAGCCAGTCCCATGGTAGATAAATTCATGCTCAAATGCACTCTATGGCACAGGTTATACTTGGCATTCTCCCTGTCCTATCCTGCTCTTCATTCCCCTCCAGAGTACTGGTTAGTTATCCCAGAGCTAGCCTCCAGGATATTCATGCAGGCAAGTAAATGTAGACAGACTGTAAATCTGGTCTCTAGTCTGAGTTTGGAGACACTTCACAGCAATTAAGATTAAGGAGTCCACCAAAGTAGATGAAGTATAGTGCCAGCAAATTGGTCAGTAGATTTTGATTCCAATGGACAGCCTAGTGGGGCATCAAGGTTGTGCAGGATTTGTTTGTTGAACACCCCAAATGTTTGGGGTTTTTTTCCCTAACAAAGTTGATGCCAGGCTGAAATGCCTCTGAATTGGTGTTAATTTCTCTGTCATAAGGAACTCTTAGCTTCCTGGTGTCCCTAATATACTGTGTAGGCGCATTTGTTTTCCCTATGATGCCAAATGAAATGCAAATAAAAGGAAAAGATATACTCTCTCAAATAATTTTTAAGCAAAACAAGTATACATGGTAATGTGCAGTATAAGCACATTTTGGACAAAGCCTTTTTTTGCCTTAACAAACTTTATCATCATTTAAATGTCTTCTAACTGAATGTATGCATATGTTTCTTGGGCCCTTGCATTTAACTTTGAGATATGAGAGAGAGATTGAGAAAGGGGAAAAAAAATACAACAAAAACCCCAAAAAACTTTTGCTAAAATTATTTCAGGGTTTGTAAATGCAGATGGAAAAGACCAAGAGAAACTAATCGTAAGAGGAAAGATGGCAGTCCTTCTAGAACAGGCTTCTGTTATTAAAAATAGTACAGCCACACTTGAAGGAAAATAGAGAAAATGCAATCTAAATAAATAAAAGAAGAAAAAACTTTTAAGAAATCTGTGTTTATTCTGGCACGCGACTGGCCTACACTGCCTTTGACATATTAGGAAGATTCTTGGCTGGGAGCTCCTAAAAGCACTTAAAAAGGCATATGTTTCTTTTCAGAATATAAGGGGCTTGGAATGTTTTCTTTAAACAGAGTTTGTACAAATCTTTTTTTTTTTTTTTTTTTTTTTTTTTTTGTGTATGCGCATTTTGAATGAATTTCCTTAACACGCTTCTTCAGTCCATTTGAAATAATTATTTTACTGACTATTTTTGCCAATTGTGTGGCCTTAGCTATCTATATCCCCTTTCCAGAAGATGATTCCAATGCCACCAATTCCAATCTGGTAAGTCCTTGATGGTGTTTAGTTTTACTATTTTGAAAGTCCATTTTAACAGTGACCAGAGAGACTGTTGAAGCTAGGGAACATAAATATATCCACCAAAGACGAGAACATAATAAAGTAAAAAATTGCTTTTGAGTGCTATGTGTCCTCTATTCATGTTATCACCTGTTTCAGTTGAGCTGGATTTAAAAAAAAAAAAAAAGTTCCAAAAATTGCACGGGTGCTGTATGTGATGTTTTGGTTAACAAATTTGCAAAAGTGCTTGGTAAGTTTTAAACTGCAGGTATTTGCAGAAGAAGTCTTTTAATCGTGGATTATATGGTGGTTTTTGTCTTACAAAGTGCCATTGTGAAATTGATACTGTCCTCCTCTCAGGTGACACATGAGAGCACAACTTGATGACTGATTTCTAGGAAGTACATTAACACTTGCATTTCACAGACGTGTTTGGTTGAACAATGTTTGTGGGTTTGGGTTTTTTTTGTGGTTTGTTGTTGGTTTTTTGTTTTTTCTTCTTCCCTCTTGTTGGGGGAATATAACTTTTCGTCTGTCACCACTGATGCTAATGTTGGTACTTTGGGATAGAGCTGTCCATATAAAAAGGCGAGAGTGTTTACTTTTGACTTAGCATGAAGTCATAGCAAAGAATTCTGTTCAGTAAGGGCACAACACAAAACAGCTCTGGAATGCAATTCACTGAATTAGCAGAAAACATTTTTCTTCCTCTCAAATATGTGAACAAGACTCCTACTTGTCTGGCTGGATGAGGATGAAAACTTGCTCCCAGAGTTTAAGAGTTGGGATGCTGTTTCCTGATTAAAATTTACTGAGACATAAGAAATTTCAGAGCAACAGAAGAAGAAAACAAAAGCCATACCTCCAAAGTAGCAATAATTGGGATGGCTGACAGACATAATTAAAATGATGCATGCTGTTCTTGGAAGTCAGTCATTTGATTAAATATCTTCTGAAGTTGTGTAAAACAAATTGCCAACTTCAGGATGTTGCTGGAATAGTACTTCTGTGTTTTTTAAAGAAACAAAACCAAAAAAACCTCCCCAAAACCCCCAAAAAATGTAGTGTAGTGCTTTTCCACTGTAAATCCTTAAAGAAGTTTAAAAATAGGAGCAGGAGGAGATAAGTGATTGTTAACTTTTAACTATTCTCTATATTTACAGAATATGTGAGTTGGTCTTGTTTCTCTTTTGCTGCTATCTCTTTGTTAGCTTGACTTAGTGTTTAAGAATGATGAATTGTGGTGTGTATGTTTAAAACACTTCAGTATGGCACCTTTCAAAAATGAGTATCTTTTATTAAAAAAAAGCAGATTCAGTTGATCCTCTGGCTATAAAAGACAGTATGTTTTTTATTGCACATTCTGACTTGCAAGGTTGAAAGAGGAAAACGATGCAGAGTTGAAGGTTAGAGGACTTAATTTGTCTTGAGATTAATTGGGTGTGGGTATTTTGCCTTATTTCAGTGAGGAGACTGCTGGCTAATACTAGGTTGGGATCATATTCATAATTGAATGAGGTATATTGAAACTGTTCTACTATCAGAAAATATATGCACCTTGTGAGCTGAGTTGCTATTCTGAATCTGTTTTCCAAGATATCTTTTGCATCATTTGGTCAATCTATCAAAACACTCATGTTATTTGTGAGTAGGATTTAAAAAAACCCAGCCAAGCAAGAATTATCATCTCAGGAAAGTTTAGAAATGTTACAGCCTTGAGGGTAAGGAGGCATTGTTAATTTATCTAAATAGCTGTTTCACAGAAGTAAGGGGAGAAGAAAGTAAAATGGGGAGTCTGCTTGACTAAACTTTGTTCTTTGGGTCTCAATGGAAAAAGTAATTAAAAATGGGATTCTTAGTATCCCATGAGGGGCTTGCACTAGTGGAATTAAGACTTTATTCTACACTATAGATCAAACCCTGGAGCTCCAACTGCTCAGTAGCCTTTGTTCCTGTGATCTCCTGTTAGTCCCTGTTTGTGGTTGTTGGGTTTTATGTGTTTTGGTGGGTTTTTTTTTTGTTTGTTTGTTTGTTTTCTCAGGGTGATATACATATATCTTGGCACATATATACTGCTGTTGGGGAAACAAACGTTTTGAGTATATGTCATATGCTGCATTCCGAAACTTCTCACAGAATTGTGAAGAGTTGTATGTTGTGATCAGTGAGCAAAGTACTGAGCAATAGGAAGGCGAAGTGGAGGCAAATGGGTGAGGTAAGGGTGAAAAAATGTGTTAGTTGTGTTTTGGAATGGGATGAAAGAATAGATGAAACTTGGAGTTAAAGGAAAGCTATTCCAGATGGCAGGAATTGCAGAAGAGTGAGACCTTACTCTCAAAGAGCCAAACTGTACATGGAAGTGACTAGAAAGAAGCTGGGGTTAATAATATGTTCCTGTAAAAGCTCATGTACTCACTTGATTTTCTTTTCTTTATTTTTTTTTTTTTCTACCTGTGAGCATGTATTTTGTAATCAGATTTATTTTGTAGCCATGAAGTCTAGAGCTCCAAAGGCTATAACCTGAAACAGGAAAGGAGTGTAAGTCTGCAATGTGTGCACGTAGGTTAATAGCGTGCACAGATGTGTGTACTGTGCAGAAGTGTGAGTCTGACAGAATGTATACAGAATCTTCCTAGCTACCCAAAAGAAATTCTCACTTGTGTAAGAACTCTTGATTCATTTCCATTCTGCAATTTAGTTTTCTTAGGGGTAAAGCTACCACAGAATCTCCCATATCGCTGGTTTCCTAAGCCATCCCTAATTTCCTGAGACATGAAGAAACTATCTACAGAAAACATATGATGGATAGTAACTGTTTTACAACACCTGAAAGTGACACAACAGTTTTCCAATAAGCTGCCACCTTTCCCTTAGGGTCCAACTATTCCTTCTCTAAGGTTTCATCATAACTCTTCAAACAGTGTTTTCTTTGGGGGCTGAGGTAAAAATTCAATCAGTTGTTTTTAACAAGCTAATGGCGTAGAGGATGGTGAGAGAAGAGAAAGTAATTCTGAATTGTGTGAGTGGCTTCTTTCCTTCTCTCTGTAAAAACAGAAAAATGATAGCTAAATAATGTTTTGATAAATAATTGCTCTGTATGAATTTCACAGATGTGATCAGCCATTGGTCGAATAGGGCATACTTATTGCTGTATGCCTTCCACAGAAGTCTTGGAGACACATGCCTCATTTGCCTGTACAAAACAGTAACCTATAGTCATATCTCCATTTTAATAAGCCTTGTCTTTAGGTGCAAGACCTATTTGATATGATGCCACAGTAATTAGTATGAGCATTAGAACTAAATACAGAAGAGTCCAATAAATAATTCCTTCCCTTTTGTGTTAGCGAGGTATTGTGATTAGCTGCTATGTATTACAAGTTTAGGCCAAATACCACACGGATGTTCTGACTGGTTCTCTGCAATCTGGCTTCCTATAATAATAATTCCTATAAATCCTCAAGCCATTTTTATCAAGTCTAGGGATGGTAACTTGGACTGTGAAGCACTTTCATTTTTCAAATGCACATTTATACTAAAACCCAGATTTTGTATTTTTCTGCTCACTGCAGTGTCTTTGTTACTGGCTTTAAGAAAAATGCTAGAACAATATAATGTAGTAATAACAAATGCTTGAAACTGGCTTCAGCAGTTTTTATGTTTTACTTCTACAGTGTGTTCACTGGAAAACTATTGAACTCGCACAAATGGAGGGGAGTTGTATTGGGTGCAAAATTTTTTTGTATTAATGAACCCTCCTGAGACTTTGCTTAAATTTACAAGTAAAGAAACCTCATGCATGACTCTGTGCAAAGAACAGTTATGCATTTTCGTGATGCAGTCAGGAAAATTTGAGCTAGTTTGAGGGGAATTAAAGTTAGCCTGCATGAGAGGCTGTAACTGATATGGAGACTTTCTGCTTGTTATCCCTGCAATTATGCATTAGAACAGAGATAATGTACATTTAGGAATAAAGCTATAGACTGCCTAAGATAGGAAGCTGAGAGGAAAATACTTCTGTCACTTTACTGGCAATTGCAAATGGCACAAGCCTGGTCACTGTCACAGCATGGTGATAACATAATGAGGTTAAGACCAAGGTTTACAACACGTTCCGTGGAAGGCAACTCAGTCGGTTGTTTATGCTTTGGATAAATAGCAGGAGAAGATTCCTTGTGTTGTTTTGATAGCTCTGTTTCCCCTCCCTTGTCCTTATTATGGGAAGGAAATCCTGCTGTATGCTAGTTAAATTTAAAAAAAGATCTCTTGTGTTTATATGTGAGCTTATAATGGGATGTTGCCTTCAGACTGATTTGTTAAACCTGAAATAGGACCCTGTGAAAGGAAAGATGGGACTTCTGCTTGCTTGTCAGTGCTTGTGCCAGCCGGTGTTTGTGGGAATGCCTGCCTACAGAAAGGGGGCTTGCTTTTCAGGAAGATATGGCTGCTTTATTAACTGGTGATTATGGTAGTCAGTTGAGCTGGTGATTCCTGTACAAAAAAGAAGAAAGTGTTTTTAATCTTTTTGCATTTGCAGCAGACTGACACAATAGGTGTGGATGTGGCTATATATATATATTTTACATTTCTAGATACTGGCATAACAAACTTTAGCATTTTTTTATATCAGAGAATTCTGAAGTCAGCATATTGAGCAGTCTCTCAATTTTTCTTGTGCAAAGTCAGAAAGTGTTAGAGAGCAAAGTCGGGGTGAGGGGGTCAGGAAAAGAAAGGATGGCTTTTCTGGATAAGGATAAGGAAGAGTACTGCACAAAAGCTTTTGGTTCTCTTGTGTCACTGCTATCATCCTCCTGTGTGACAGTTCCCAACTAGTAAGTGAATACAGTAATGAGGTATGCTAACGTTAGGGGTGAGGTGCAGGGCAGAATAGAGCGGATACCAAGCTAATAAGCTCTGATAGGTTTATTAGCTTGGGCCTTATGCCAACACTACTACAGCTGGGGGAAGTTACAGAATTTGAAAAGTGAGGATTAAGCAACAGGAGTTGGAAGAGAGGGGCTGAGGAGGCTGGAAAGGGTCTGGACTCAGGATGGGCAGAAGAAGAAAGGAGATTGTTCCAAAAAATCCTTGATGACTTCCTCCAGAAAGATTGCGAATCACTGACCTGTGTGATGCTAAGGAAGTTGAATATGATGGAATTTAGGCTCAACATTTCCCAAAGTCCTCAGAAGCCCTGCCTCTGGCAGGGAGAGGCTGTGATACTCAGCATCCCTAGCAGTAGTGAAGCACAGGGTGGAAGAATAAGCATTGGTTTGAGAGGAAGATGATCAAGCTTGTCTGCTGGCTCTGGTGTTGGCAAACTGTGTGGCCTTGGCTAAATTGCTGTCTCAATTTACCCATCTATAAAGTGAGTTAGTTACTGCTTTCATGGTGAAGGTAATTAGTCAGTGCCTTACATCATGCAGACCATTACAAGGAATGCTGTAGAAAAGACTGCCAAGAAAAGAATAAAAACTGTAGCAATCAATTCCAAGCCAGTGGTCACTAACTGAACAAGAAGGGTAAAAAGTAAGACGGAAGCCTCATTTCTTTGCACCGGTGGGGGCAGAATTTAATTTCCGCAGAGAAGTGTGTAGGACTGCCTTGTCACAATTTGCTCATGTGTGTTGAATTAATTTGAGGGCACTTTTAACTTTTGATGCTTAAATTTGCAGCCTTTTTATCTTTCTTTTAACATAGTGATGTCATTTCCTGGGCTTTGTGAAGACAAAACTGGTAAAGCAGAGATTAACAACTATGTGTTACTAGCAGGAGCAAAACTATTGGATTCCCTGGGCCGGCCTCTGCCACTTGAGTTGTCTGGGTAATCAGCAGTGGTAAGAGGTGGTTCTCTGTGTGGACCAGGTGAAGATAGGATTGGGAAAGTTTGGCAGAGGGATTCAGAGGTGTTTGCCCACAACAGAGGAATGCCGGGTTCTATTCCAGGCTCTGGAAAGGAATATACTCAAAGGGCTCTTCTGTATCTTGGAAAAAAGGGCTTTTTCTGGCTCTTTCTTTCAATAATGCATCCTTCTGAACCTTCCCCCATCTCAGCTATAGTTGTCTGAGCTTATAACTCTTCCTCAGTTCTGCCATTTCTGTTCTTTTTCTTTACTGGACTTACAGTCCATACTTCAGGTTTCTTCTCTTTCTACCATTTCATTAGCAGTTTTCTGTCCTGCACAGGGCTTGCTGTTGAGTCCCAATCCCGGCCTTCTGCTTCTCTTTATACCAGTGGTCCCAGTGTCCTCACCTGGTCTGTGCTTGTTTTTGTTTACCATCTCTTGATCTGCTCTGAGGTCTCTCATGTCTGCGTGTCCCCATTTGTTGTTGCTTTTTTAATTCATTATCTTTGCTTTGCCAAGTAATTTTTCTCCTTCCAGTCCAGCTTCCATCAGACCTGTCCCTTTTGCTTGCCCTTTTTCCTCCTAACTGCAGTCTCCCCTCCATAGTGGTTTCATATGTTACTCACCTGTTTTCTCATTTGATCTCAGTGCTATCCTCACTCAGCTTCGGCTCTCTGACCACTTCTCTTGTTAATTCTAGTCTTAAATTCCTCTCCGCTCCTAAACCTGGTCTCTGTAACCAAGCAATCCCAGTGCTCCTTCCAGCTTTTTCTTTCTTATTTTCCAACTCCAATCTCAACACTTTGGTTTCCCAGTCTAAGCCTGTCCCTGGTTTGGCCTTAGCCCTTTTGCTTTTGAAATCAGTAGTGTCCTTCCCAATGATGTCTGGACACCAGTGGTAGAAATACTGAGAGAACAGCCCCAATTGAAAGTTCAGTTGCTTTATTCCAGCTTGATTCAGACCAGTTGAGAACAGTTATTACATGGGTCCTTGAAAGCCTTTGTAGCCCTTGCTCAGCTCTGTGGATCCGATACATACATTCTGGTCTGCAGAAGCTGTAAGATGCCTGATTAGTATTTGAATGACAGTTTGGGTGTTAACTCTTAGCAAGTCTCTGTGGAGCCTGTGCAGATGGAGGTTTTTAAAAGCCAATCTGGCCAAACTTAAGTGGGTAGGCAAGGCAAAAGATGCAGCCCTGACACAAAGGCCGTTAATTTGGCAGTTCATATGACCTTGTTGCAAAGAATATGGTCACTAAGGAAAATAGTTGTTGAGGGTTTTTTTTGTTTGTGTTTTTTTGTTGTTGTTTGTTTGTTTTAAACTGGGATAAATCAATGGATATTGTTCAACTGTTTTGTCTGAAATAGTGCACAAATATTCAGCCTGAGACAGAAATCAGCCTGGAAGATTGTAGTGTTAACTGGTAAAATCACAATTAAAAGCAGCTGAAAACAGTATCTTAATAATGGAAAGTGTTGGGTAGCTTTAACAGAAGTAGTGCTAGAGATTCACCTCCATTAATATCTTCCATAATAAAATGTAACACAGTGCCTCACTGAATCAGTGAGATATTGCAAAGTGGCATAATAAGCTTTCAGAATTAAATAATGAATTATATATAATGCTGTAACAATATCAAGTACATTACTACATTATATACTGCATAATGTAAAAGAGAAGAGGATTAAAAGATACAGACCAAGGGGAAAAAGTAGGTTTCGGATAGGATTTGAAAGTGAAATACATGCTTTTGAGGCAAAATTCAACTATTCAAGAAGGGCTGTCCTGGTTTGGAGGAGCTGCAGAGGAAGGACCTTTGTACAAACAGCTACAAGATTGGTAGAAGAAATCTATTCACTTACAGTAGGACTGTAAGTGTATCTGAGTAAGTTGTGAAAAAAAAATTCTGTTACACAAACTAGACCAAGTCCATGGAAATAGTGACTTGCAGGTTGTATGTTTCTGTGTAAGTGATTTTGAAATTTTAACTATACATTTTGGTTCTGAGTGATGGCAATTTTATTGGTTTAGTTCAAACATTGAGCCATTTATCCCATTTCTTTAGACAGCTCTGATTTACCATTTTCCCATTCTTTATGTGTAAGCTTTCTAAATTTCTGACTTATCAAGTGTGTTTTAGATGTTTTTTTTCCCCCAGGTGGTAATTATTCTTGTTTATCAAACCTCAAGTTCACTGTAGGATGCCTTCCCCCCCTGCCCTGCGCCCTGCCCCCATTCAGGAAAGATAGGAAAAATGTGGAAGCAGGCCAAATAAGATATCTTAAGTACTGAAGTACTGTTGTTTTCACTGTAGTCTAATTCCTGCCCCTGCAAAAGTAACACAGTCTTCTAAAAGCAGTGGAAATTTCCAAAATGGCAGGTACTTTTTGTATTGTCTTTTTGGTACAAGTATCCTTATCCCTCTGTAAGTCTGTGGGATGTTAGACTTCTGTTCATGAGTTCATCAGAATCCTTTTAATGATGTTAGGAAATAAGCATCTCTATCTAGAAATTCAGTAGATAGTTTTACATATGATCTTTAGATTCCTTTAGGTATAGTTTGTATTATAGCACATTCTTGGGTTTTTAGTCAGGCAAACTTCCCATTGACTTCACTGGAGTTTACTTGACTAAGTCACCCAAATCCATCCACTTATTTAGTACATGCTATTGACAAACAATTGTTGGAACATTGGGCTTTGCTGACAACTACAAAATCATTGACTCTAAAGGCAATACTCCTTGTACTTGTGCAAACTAGAAAAAACCCAACAACTTCTCATAATTCCCTTAGAAATAAAAGAATGGATGTGCTGCTTGCCAAGGGGCAGAATTGCCAGAAGGGAAGAATATGTTTTGTATGTTCGTCAAAGTTTTGACTGGCTCTTCTTCTCGGAGACAATTCCTATTTTTTCCCATGTTTTCTAACTCCTGAAACATGAGGATCCATATGTCATAGCAGCTCTTCAGACAGCCTGTACTTCAAAGCAAGCTAGGACCATCCTTGAATTTCACTTTTGAGAAATGCTGGACAATTTATAAATGAGTTTGTCTACAACCTCATAGAACAAAATCTCTTTTCTTCTTGTATAATAACCATGAAGAGCCTATACTTATCAATGATATTCCTCTATTAAGAATACAATGTTGGAAGTTCACCAGTTAGGGGAAGACTTCCAGTAAGCAGAAGGAAATATTCATTAACATTTCTTCAGTATGTTGCATTTCTGGCAGATGCTGGGAAGTTGGCACAGCAGGTTATCTCCTTAAGATAGCCTTGGCAAGTTCTGTTGCACCTAAGCCCAGGCAAGGGAGCTGGACTGTCTTTGGACTGCAGTGTTTTTCTAACCTTTTGCTATAACCTTAATAACTTGTGATGGTCTGTGGGACACTAAGGAATGCATATTTTGCTTGGTTGAGACACTTTAATGATGTATACCTGTAAAGTTTTACACATGCATGATGTAAATTGATGGCTTGATGCTAATAGTGAGCTTATCCATGCAGACCTTAGGCTCTAAAGGAGAACACCTAGCCAAAGGAGCATACCCGCTCTTTGAAAACTGTTACCCTCCTGCGGTTGCTGGTAGTACAGTTTCTTTACAGTCTTTCTAACAGTGGTGTCAACCCTGTGGGTGTTAGCCCCATGCACTAAATTTGGCAATGGCAGGAGCAAGGTGCCCAACTCCCACAGCATAAGCTTTCCAGAAGCGGCATGTGTGTAGTTCCCCAGCTAGCTGTGTTGGCAAGTGTGCAACTGTTTTTCAGGCTGTCACTGATGGAGAGTTTGGGATTTTGGAATTCTACCTCTTCTGCTGGCTTGCTATTGCCTGTTGGTTGTAAAATTTATATTTAGGTAACTTATATTAGAAACTGAAGCAATCATCTTTTGCATATGATTATCTTCACCTGGTATGTTGAAACATTTTTCTATTTGCAATAAATGTGCTTAATCTCTTACTATTACTCTTTGATCTGAAGCATGGTGAATGCTTTTTATGTAGACATTTTAAAATGTGTTTTAGTTCTATTACATACCCTCAAATATAAAACCTCACACAAATGTGGCACTTACATGTTATTTTATTATTTTTATTTTTATCCATTGAAAACCACTTACAGTGCTGTTATCCTTGTGTGGCCTTACTGTTCGTTAGAGTCACTTTAAAACAAGAATCCCTGTTTAAATGAGATTATGCAGCCAAACATGTGGTTACAAAAGATTTTTTTAAAGATCTAGTTGCATAATTGTTTCACAATCTAAACTTGTATTTAAAAACAAACAAACAGAAAGCTTCTCCTCATTATGATCACCATGATAATGTCTGAATCTGAACAAAAGGCACATCAATGCCCTTCAGGAGTAGTTGGCTGAGATGAAAGACTGCAAGGTGAAATAACATCGAAGAGAATGAACGGCTCCTATTCAGCTCCTTTAGCTGTTAATGCTAAATCATAACAATGACAAACTAAGATCTCAAACACACATAAGATTTGTACTGCTGTAGTGACAGATATTGGGGCCTTTAAATGTGTTAAGGATTGTTTTTCTGTAGAACAAGGAAATCTGCTGCCTCTGCTCTTTAAAGCCACTGCCGTCCTTCAGCAGAGAGAAGGAAATAGAGGATTTCCAGCTTCCCACTTCTATTAAATGCCTCAGGTGCCTCCTGGGACCAAGAAGCTAACTGAGCATTTGCTTGTGCAAATACTGAATAATCATGCGCAACTATAGTAACGGAGCAGTGCTATATTTTCATCTGGAGTTTTCTATAAAATCCAGTGCTGTATGTCAAAGTAGGGAGAACAGTAGGCAAAAGTTGGCATCTGTATGTAGATATCTGGGCTGGATGTGCAGCTGTGGTGTATACCTGATGTTGCATTGATTTCTACCAGCAAGAAACAGATAAATCTCCTTTAAACCAAACAACTTCTATCCTAATTTTTATAAGTCATTAACCATGATTTAACTGTGCGAACCTCACGAAGTTCAACAAGACCAAGTGCAAGGTCCTGCACATGGGTTGGGGCAATTCCAAGCACAGATACAGGCTGGGTGGAGAATGGATAGAGAGCAGCCCTGAGGAGAAGAACTTGGGGGTGTTGGTTGATGAGAAGCTCAACATGACCTGGCAATGCATGCTTGCAGCCCAGAAAGCCAACTGTATCCTGGGCTGCATCAAATGAAGTGTGACCAGCAGGTTGAGGGAGGTGATTCTCCCCCTCCACTCCGCTCTCATGAGACCCCACCTAGAGTACTGCGTTCAGCTCTGGGGCCCCCAGCATGAGAGGGACATGGACCTGTTGGAGTGAGTCCAGAGGAGGGCCACAAAGATGATCAGAGGGCTGGAGCATGAAGAAAGGCTTTCTGTGAGGAAAGGCTGAGAGAGTTGGGGTTGTTCAGCCTGGAGAAGAGAAGGTTCCGGGGAGACCTTATAGCAGCCTTCCAGTACCTGAAGGGGGCCTACAAGAAAGCTAGAGAGGGACTTTTTACAAGGGCATGTAGTGATAGGACAAGGGGTAATAGCTTTAGACTGAAAGAGGGTAGACTTAGATTAGATATAAGGAAGAAATTCTTCACTAAGAGGGTGGTGAGGCACTGGAACAGGTTGCTCAGAGAAGTTGATGCCCTATCCCTGGAAGTGTTCAAGGCTAGGTTGGATGGGGCTCTGAGTGACCTGGTCTAGTGGAAGGTGTCCCTGCCCATGGCAGGGGGGTTGGAACTAGATGATCTTTAAGGTCGTTTCCAACCCAAACCATTCTATGATTCTATGATTTATTCTTCCCTTATTCAACGTGAACCAAGTTTTAGCTGTGAATCAAGTCACTGACTTTTTTTATAGCTCTTATCTTACTTAACGTTTTTACTGTATTCTACTTCTCCTTTGATAAATATATAATTTTTATCCATCTCAGGGGTGTGATGCTTTCATCCTGACATAAATAAGTTCTTTTTTATAGCAGTTCGAACGCCAGCATTACCTTTTACTTACTCAAATTAAGTGTTTAACACATTTTACAACACACTTAAAAATTACATTCCAGTTTCAACCTCTTTTTTTTATATTGGGTATAAATATTAATGTCCAAATCTATTTTGTCTCCAATTTTCATTGTCCCTATGCCAAAACTAGTACTGCTGCTGCTTTGTTTTCCTTTTGAAGCATCAGGCTGTTGCATGCAAGTATTTGACAGCCCATAGGAAAAAAGGAAGAAGCAGATGAAGCAGAGTTGAATGTTTTAGCCTTTCAGAGGCCATGAAATATGAAACTGTGTTTGAGTCTTTCGGATGATCTTTCTGTACTGAAATCTTGCTGAGTGAAAGAAAAAGAGGAGGAAAAAAAATATATGCTGAAACGTATTTGTAACTCTCAGAAGGTCTAATTCTGCTAAGTTTTGAGATGTACATAGCAGTCACCTTACAGAGGATATGGCTATATGAGGGACATAGCGTTTTAAAGGTTTTAAGAGCAGGAGCTAATCTAGGGAAAATGCAATGCAGTATTTGAGAAAAGTGCTGATACAACTATGGAATATTTCTGATAAATATCTCTTGAAATAAATTCAGTCCTGGCTGACAGCTTCTTTTGGAAATGTTTACCTTTGTTTTCACATTTCAATATTGTATTGAAAAAGAATACCACAGAGATATTGATCCCCCTTTCAGAGGAAGAGACATCACAACTTGTATTCAAGCTGCTGCTCATGTGCTTCTCTGTTCTATTCATCTTGGTTACTCATGTCATTTTCCATGGAAGGCAGGTAACATTGTTGGGCTCTGGTATGAATCTAAAGGAGTGTGTTTAAAACGGTCATTGTTTTTTGTGGTTCATTCCCCCCGCCTCCACCATCCAGACTTGAACCAACACGGCTCCCAGCCTGTGTGCCTGCTCCTGCTCTTCAATAAAATACGAAGAAAGGTTTCATTGAATGATAACTTATTATAACTTATACATTTTTTCCTTTTCTTAAAAGAATAATAATTTCCAAAGAAGGACTTTTGAATCACTGGTTCTTCAGTATGTCTTGGCTTTTTTAAAAAGCCTCTGTTGAACTAATACATTGAAGCAGAACTTATGAAGAGCATGGTTCCACCTTTGCTAGGATCCACTTCTGAGATCTTCTTGGGGGCCAGGGTTATGGATGTTTCTGGGTGGTGCTCATAGCAACTCACACCACCGAGAGGCTGTGTAATTGTCAGAGGTAGGCCTTGTCCCTGTCATTCCCCGTCTTTAACAAAAGTACACACTCATACTGACACAGACATGCAGGGTAACAGGCAGCAGTCTGGAGGCTTCTCTCTTGTCTCTGCATGCAGACACAGCAGCAGCTGCGTGTGTAGGAGGAGTGCCTCTTCCTCTTCCTTGCACCTTCCCTCCCATCTCACTGGAATGGATAGTAGGTCCATTTGACAGTCTGTGCAGGAAAGGCGGCTGTTCCGCTTTTGAAATAGTGGCAGAGCAGGTAAGGCCTTTCACTGTTCTCCCATGGGTGACTGTTTTAAGCTTTGATCAGGAGAGTGTTGAAAATTGCCTCTAATCAATGCAGCTGCATATATGGACAGAGGGCTGAATGCAGCTAAATACAGTGATAACCACATTGCTCTGTGTGCCTCTGGCTATAGAAACTGATGTGCCTTTACTGTTCCAGCCCAGAACGCAAACTGGGCTCAGCAGAGCCTTTGACCTTTTGAAAGCATGAAAATCCATAGGGAGCTGAAAATGATTCATTTTTTGTTGAACTGCTTAAAATAAAGTGGCCTGTGACCTCTTGAAAGTATGTCTGACCCTGTGGGACTAGGGAGAGACCAAATGAACTAGACCATAGCAGGACCCAGAGGTGAGCACAAACTCAAATTTGGAGGCAAACTCCATAGATCAGACTATATTGTAAAGTGGGAGGTGGTGATTTCAAGCATCTAGTCTTGCTTTCCACTCGTCATATAAATTCATGCAGTAATTCCTCTATCAAGAAAAGGGAAGATGTGTATAGCATATTTGTAAGGACGACCTCAGTTCTAATTTAAAGCTGCTTAAGAATAATGTAACCTGGAAAAAGACAGAGGTTTTTTCATTCCTCCATACATTCTTCTACTACTATACAAATTTACACCAGGAATGAAAATGTCTTTCCTAACTCCATGTAAATTCTGTCAGATTATGCTTGACTCATGGCTTAATCGTCCCTATTGTAAGGACCATAACTTTTCCTATGTTTTCACTATTTCCTGATGATAATTCTTAAGGTTTTTTTTTTCTCATGAAAATACTCATCAGCATCATCTTTGAAGGATGGACATTGGAGGTAGATAAAGTTTTCAATAATGCTCTCACTAGCACAGCATAGAAAGTTAATAACACTTCCCTAGTTGAGTTTTTCTCCTTGGGCATCCTAGAATCTTATTAGCCATCTTACCCAAAAGCTTTGCCCTGATGCTTGTGTTCTGTTGACCTTGGATGTGATCTGGAAGCCACCCTGAAGAACTGTTGCTCTCCAATATGTAACGACAGTTTGATAAGTTTGGCCTACATTCCCTGATCCCAGATATGTGCCTTTGTTTTTGGCTATGCTGAAACACATTGTTCAATAGTTCCCAATTCTCTTAAGCTTGCACTGCTTTAGCAAAATCAGAAGCATTCAGATTGATCTCAGCTGGTAAGTGAGTCTCACTCGAACAGCATGCAAACAACATGTGTTTCTTCTGCTGTTTGGCTACTCCTGTCGTGTCTCTACATCTTCTCTCCATCTTACCTGCTGGAGCCCCGCATTGTATACAAGTAATTATGTAGTTATTCTGTTTTGCTATCAGTAAATACGTTTTAATTGGACTAGAGAGCAAGAGAGACTGACTGTGGGCTTTGAGTTTGTTGTATTTACTTGCCATATTAAAACCTGTTATTTTAGATCCCCTGGTCTGAATCAGAAAAGCAAGAACTGAAAGCTTGTAAACAAATCCAGATCTTGCTTCCTAAGACACAGATGAGAACATATTCTCCCTTATTATGCATAAGTGAGAAAAACAGTAATTATTGTAAAGCAAACACTGAGGGGAAAATGGCTCATAGAATAATGTACAGGAAAAAAGCACCAAGTGAATTTTAAAAAGCCCTGATGTTATGATTGGCCAACAAGGATGGTATGACAATTTGTTCAGACATTTAATGTCAGAAAAAGAAATCGTTCCTGCTTCAGGATATTTGCCATTTTCTTTACAATAGTGAAATACTGTATACAGCCCTAAATGTTTTGGAATCTAATCTCATCATGTCCATCAAATGACCATGCTCGAGGTATTTATTGATGGAACTGGATAAATTCTAGCTGAAGAGAACAACACTTGTCATGGAGTGAGTAAAATCCTGGGCATGATGCCAGATTCTCAGGGACAATTTTGCCTTGATGGCATATAGTGATTTATACTTGTCTTTGCTTCCATCACTGAGTGCTAGAACAGGGAGAAGGGAGGAGGGAGGAAAGCAAAAGCACTGTATTCTTACAGGGATGTTATTTACTTAAAAATTAAAATTTTCTCATTGCCTCACCATTTTCTGGAAAAAAAAAAGTAGACTCCTAACTTCATTTGAAATTATATAGTCTGTGCTAGACATGAATCGGATAGGATGGTTGTGATGACTCTTTCTCACCCTAACTTAATTTTTTCATGCTGAAATACTCATAATCCTGTGACAATAGAAGCTAGTTTATGTTAAATAATCTTAGACTGGACTGCTGATGAATAGACTGAGTTCTTGGTAGAATTTTTCTTGCTACTCAGTGATGCTTTGTTTCAGTGAGCAGAAGTTCATTTTTCCAGTCTGCTTTCAGTGACTCAGAGAAATCCATACACTTTAAAGATGGAAAATGACCAACACATAGAAGCCTTTTATGACTTTCAATAAAGCTTTTTGTTTTACTAGCTTATTAAAATGAATTTTTGCACTTGGGAGCTGACAGACTTGTGCAAGGAGCAGTAGTTTCCACCTATTCCCTATAGCCTCACAGGAAAATAGCATTCCCAGACAAAAGTTGAGTCAGGAGAGAGAAATGACTCATTCTTTGTACTGTTCCCCTCTGACATTACTTCATGAACAATCAAGAGGTTTAGTCTGAAGTATGATGTTGTATAAGAATGCAGTATGTTTACATTAACTCTAGGGGAGAATGGAACAAGAATTTGGAAGAGCCGTCCACTGAGGGTTAATAAATAGACAAACTGCATCAGGCTGAGGAAATCCCCTGAGCTGAAAATAATTGAAGGCTGAGAGAGTACGTGGCAGAGGTACATGCCTGTCCTGTCATTGATCTTCCTTTGGCTTTTGATTATGGTCACTCTTGAAGGCACGGTACTGAGTTAGATGAACCCTTTTTCGGGGGGGTGGGGAAGCCTGAAAACCATGAACTTTGGGATTCAAAATCCAGAAAGAGTCCAAGACTTCTTGTTTTATGGTTTTGTGGCCAACCTTCTGCTGGCATGGAGGGGAAGGAAAGAAAAGGAACGAATGTATTTTGAATACCTGAGACTCATAATGCTGAAATTGTCTTTTAAGGTCAGTAGTCTTTGCCTTTTAGTGAATTTGGTTTAACAGAACATAATTGTAAGTGAAGCTGAAGATTTGTGGCTTGTTATTGTAATTAAATCTGAGGAAAGAGGAAGGTTCAAGGTTGTCAGCTGAGAAGCTCATCCTGAGACAGTAATGTAGGAGCCACCGAACTCAGGTAGACATCTGAAAATGCACTTTTACCTCAAATTGCTAATTTTGTTGGTAATAAGCTTTGGCTTCATACATATTGTGGACTTAGATCTGAATGAATTTGGGAAATTAAATCTGAATGTGACTGGTAAAACTATTCATAGGGAATTTTCTTCTTTCATATCCCTTCACATGGCAGAACTCTTCCCAAGAACATCACTTTAATTCCCTCATATTGGTTTCTTAATTAGGCTGGTCATCAAAGCTGTGGCTTGTAAACCCAAAGCACCAGTGATTCCTGCCATAAGATAATACTGTCCAGATATATTTAAGGTGGCATTGCTAACAGCAAAACTAAATTCTGTGCTTTCCTGAATCTTTCAGGATGCTGTCATGGATTGTACAAAGCACTGAAGGTGAAAGTGGTCTTTCTGTTATATAAAGAAGTCTTCGTTTTGGGAGTTCAGTAATTGTGAAAGAGTATTCAGCAAAAATTCTTCATCTCAGGATGGTACAGAGAGTTGGAAGAGTGGTATTAAGCTGATACAGCAATCTCAGCTAGAAATTGAGGGGGAGGGAGGCAGATAATATCACAATGTCGGTTTGTTCATTTGTGGTATAGCCCTCTGTTAAAAACATATCTTTTTAAATCTAATTTTGTTTTCACACTGCAGTTAAGCAAGAGAAATTGAAAATCTCTGAAATGACACCATGAATCCTGCATTAGAGTCTTGGCAATGTAGTGTCACAAAAGCTGACAACTCACCATCAGACTTGTGACACTTTTTTTTTTCTATTCATGATGTCCTTCAGTAGCTTTATTTCAAGGAGTTTTCAGTGGAGAGTCACATACAAGGACTATAGAGGAGATGGCAGGACCCAAGACATTTCAGCCTCTCTCCAAGGAAAATAGACCTAGCAGCACGGTCTAGATACTGTCCCTATTTTCATCAATTCCCTAGCAAGTTTGAGTCCAGATATAAGTGTCCTAGATATCAGAAAAATGGATCTCTCTAAGGCCTCAGAAACCTTGCCTCAACAGAATCCTCTCAGTCTTTCCAATGAAGTTCCTGACCAGGGAACTTTCTTAGAAGACAGCTTACAGGAACAGGCTATGCTTACTACTTGCACACAGTATCAACAAGTGCCAGCTCTAATCACATAGGGGTATTCTAGCCATTTTTAACAAGGTATCTGATTCCCTTTTAATCTTTTCACTTTCTACATAGAGGAAGCACAGCACCAGTTTGTTGTTTTTCCAAGGTGGCTTAGCCAGTTTACCGACTGTGCAGAAGTCCTATTGTAACCCATTCAAAACCAGGTATGTAAGAACTTTGAGGCAACTGCATTCACTCTACATTAGTAATGAAAGGGAATTTCTCTGGGCTCAGGAACTAGCCTGGGATGAGCTCTGTGGCATCTAGGTCAGTCTCTAGTGTTCTCTGAACTAAAGGTCTGGATGCTCACTCTTTATGTTGGAAAATATCCTGCTGGTTTTGCGTTTGTTTTTGGCATTTCTCAGATTCTCTAGGAAGACAGTTCAGCAAAATTATTCTGAAAGCCAATAAAAAGAAGCTGAAAATGTTTTTGTTTTGGTTTGGTTTTTTTAGCACACTAATATATCACCACAATGCCATTAGAATCCAGACATTGATACATTTCCAAATCAAGATCCTTTTCTCTATACACACGCTTCTGTTAAATTTTGCTGTTAAATTTATCTTTTGTTGATAAGGTTTCTTTTATGGACCACTAGTGGTTGCTACTGATCTCCTGAGAATGTTAAAGTAATCTAGTGAAACTTGGAATTGCAGTTTTGAACTTCTAAAGATGGGCAAAGCAAGACTGTTGTGTTACATAATCTGTGGTTGGATCTACTTGACTTCTGATTGGCCATTGTTCTCTCTATGTCAGCAGATGTGGAGGGTGATTAGCACGAACCACTTTCTGGATCAGTGAACTTTTGGGAAGCTCAGATTCAAAACAGGACAGAAACATAGGAACGCATCGCATAGGATCAAAAGGGTCCTATAATTACTCTTCAGGTCACCAGATCCTCTTCCTGGACTTACTCTAGGTTCAATCCCTATGTGAAAATGTTGATGAAGCTGCTTTTTTTTTTTTATGGCCTACAAATCTGACCAGAACCTTTCTTGTTATTTCATTCCTATTTTCACAACTTTTCTAAGTATAGAACTGTCATGAAAAAATAATCATCCAGTCACAACTAATAAGGAAATGAGCGGTATGCTAATTGTTTTACCACATTTGCTTTCACTTCCAGCATTTGAGTTAGTTAGGTACCTGGATTTAGGACAGGCATCAGCTCCTGTTTGACACTTACTTCTTCAAGAGAACAATTTTAACAATGTCAAGAGAAGGTCATAGAGCCCATAGAAGTATAATCTGTGAGGTGTTATAGTATTTTCCACTTGTAGATTTTAAGTGTATGTATCACGACAATGCCTTTGTCATTTTAATAATAGTTAATATAGTGATCTGAAGAAAAGCAGTTCAGTTCTATTAGGAACACTAATTATACACTTTTGAAAGACTTTGATAGTACATAGGACAAAGGAGTTATAAAATGGTTATGAAAATCCTTGAGTTGAAACTTTCCGGTAAGTGATTCAAACTGATAGTCCTAATTCAACCAGCACAAATAAATCCCGTGAAAATATATATGACCTAAATTATGTGAATAACACTTACTATAGACTCTGAGAAGGCTCTGAGTATAAACACTGATAACCACTTTTTAAAAGACTAATTTAAAACTGCAGAAGAAAATGTTTTTATTTTTCTCTCCAAATTAAATTATGTCATTAGCAGAAAAATAGTCACTAGCAATATAAATTATGTGTTTGTTTCTTGAAAGAACTTTATTGGAAAAAATAAGGAAGCTGCATTTACTAATATTTATCTAAATTTTTTTAAGCGGCGTGGAACTATATCAAATAACATGAGCAAGATAATGTATAAATACTGGATTTTTTGAATTGTTACCAGTTGTGAGTTGGTTTGTTGTTTGTAAGTGATATTGATGCTCTCAGAGGTGCTATGTCGCTTCCATTACTGATACGAACGTTTGTGGTACAGTTGGTGAGATATTAGTTCTGAACATATATCAGTGCTTGCTGTTTAGGACAGCGTGTCTATGTGTGTATTTGAGAGGGTGGAGGAGAGTCTGTGGTCATCGCTGTTCAGGTGAAAGCAGTATAGTAGCAGTCTGCTTCTGATAGGGGTTTCAGAATTGGAGGAGTAGGTTGAATTTCAATAGGCTGGAGCTGATTCTAGAAGAATTTTGTGTATTCTTATGAAAATATCTTCAGTACAGATTTAGGAGAAGCTCTCTTTTCGGGTTTGCTGTCTTGAGTGAGTGCAGCCACACAGTGAAATAATACTTGAGTAGCACATAGCATTTGCATTAGCAGTACGGAGTAGTGCACAGATTGATCTGTGCCATCTATGCTATTAGACTGCAGTAATACTATTTAAAGAATCAAAGCTGCTAGGAGCCTTAGTGGTAGGCCAGACCCCATTGTGCTAGGCATTATAGAGAATAAAAGATGATCCCTGCCCCAAATCTTTCAGCGTAGTGCTTGGAAGAAGCAATCCTGTGTAACTTAAACAGCTTTCTCAAAGTGCTAGGTTCTTTTTCCTGAACATGAAAAGAGAATGTATATATCAATACAAGCTGATATCTGAGTATCAAGAGCTGTCTCGAAGCAAGAGACATGTATCATAGCAAGTGGCATATATCATAGCAAATTACTGCTTTACATGCCTATATTTAAGAATGCGTGAGTTTACATAGCATTTTCAGTTTCTTAAGGTGTGCAAAGTTACCAAAACAGGAGGAGGGGGTTTTAGGGCTACTCTGTCATAGGACTATATCTGTCAGTGTAATATTGATTTTTTTTTTTTTTTTTTTTTTTTTACATTTTCTTAAATCTTACAACTGGAAGAGGTCTCTGTTGTCCTTTTCATGTCTAGAAGTACAATTAAGTACCATTGCCTCGAAACAAAATATATAAGAATATAAGAATGTCACTGGAATTTTTTTGTGCTTTATAAAATTAGTTCTGAATTATGATAGCTATGTTTTCACCTGCATCTAATGAATGTAAGACAAAACATATGGGGAAGAAATTTTTAATAGAAAATATGCAACATTATCCCAATGATCTTATAGTCTTCTCAATAGAATAGCTTGTAGGCTGTGTCAGAGTCTCTTTGTTTTGTGAAGAGAAAAAAAAATGGTGCTAGGTTATCTTCAGGCTGTGTTTAATATTACTTTGCTGCCCTTTTTTTTTTTTTAAAAAAAAAAAAAAAAAAAAAAAAACCAACAACAAAAAAAACAAAAACAAAAAAAAAAACCAAAAACAAACCAGAAGATGAATCCTTAACAGTTGCAATATCTGACATGCCACAGTAAAAGTGAACTGATTAAGTGCCAAGAATCATGGATATAGCTACAGTATTTTGAAATTAATTTGTGAGTGGTTGGTTTAAGGCTGTGGCCAAAGGGTTATGTCTGTTAATTTACCAAAAGTTTCCAATCTTGTGGTGCTGGAATTTAAAAATGTCAGAAAAGTGGTCTAGGTGGAGAGAAGGAGCAATAGGCATGAGGACAGTAGTCTCTCATTGCCTTCAGGTACTTTACAGGTGGATAAAAATTCCAGATTGGATGAAGCACAGTTTCTTATGAACTGTGGGTTATGATAAATAGTAAGAGTGCCTGTCAAGAAAAAAATGGTTTGTAACTAGCAATTTGGAATGAAGTCATTAAGATAAGCTGCATCCTTATTTTGTGGCCCTTGCAGTTCTGCTTTCTCCTCCCTTCCTCAACCTCTTGCAGAAATGGGATATATACACTTTGAATTCTGCATCCCATTCCTAAAGTCTAAAACTTAGAGGGAGATTTGTTATTACACATTTACATGGTATAAAATGTTGATGTAGGACCAGGACAGAGAATGAGAGCTTTCCACTAGATACAGAGCGATTCAAATAAAATAAAAAATGTAATAATTCAACTTCAGTCATTGTAGTGAGTCACTGTCCTGAAGACTTTATGTTCTGACACAGTAGTGGATTAAAGCAGACTCTTCCATCTTTTCTTCATGCACGACAAGTCATTTGGAAGAACAGTGCAGCTGGCAGAGAAGAGGTGTGAGCATGTCTATCTCCTTGACAGGCCTGACACTCTTCCAGCTACATTAGGTAAAATTAACTGATTGACTAGAGGCAACTTCTAGTTTGTGCCAGAATAAGGAAGAACACCTTGAGCATGATTTACCTTCATTCTGTTTTCCATAGACGGTATAGTATGTAATTGTATTAAGGGTAAACATATTTGCTAGCAACACAAGTATTTTTGTTTTCTTTGCATGTAACTGTGTGCAGAAATTTGAGAAATGCTTATAAAGATGTTAAATTGTAGGATTTATTGATAAAACAATGTGGTAGCTGGACTTCAGTGCAATAAAGTAATGACTATCACAGTTTAATTATGCCACATACTTTGACATAAGAGGTTTGCCTGTGGGAATCAGTGAAGTTCCTTGCATCTCTATACTTTCCACATGTTCACAAATTTCTGATCTCATCCAAGGGTATGATGGAGATTTTGTGCTTTCTTATGGAATTTCAGAAACTGCCCACTACCCAATATAGGTTATCAGACTAGATTCATGATTTGACTGTATTGGATATTACATGGGTTCTTAGGATAAGTTTATTATTCTCGTCTCTGACTTCCTATGTATTGGGGTGGTGGAACTTTCATCCTGTGGTTGTGCTTGAAATTCAGTAGTCTGAATATTGTTGTCTTTGATCTGGAATGTCAAAATTTGTATTCTTGATAAACTCTTGGCTGTACATTGGTATTAAGACCAAAAAGAAAAACTATAGCTATTTTTTGTGTATGGTGCAATCTAAGAGGGATTTTTGAACTTCAGAATGGGAACACAGGATTTTAAAAATAAGCACAGAGTAGTGCTGTAGTGAACTTTAGGGTGCTTCATGAGAACATTGCAATTGCTACATTACAAAAGATATTGGCTTTCTTGTTCACTGTTCTTCCTTTGATAGAGGACTGTAATGGTGTCTGAATAGAAGAGTGGAAGAGGAAAAGCCATTATAATGTGCAAGCTTATCTGAGAAAGAAAATATTTTTCCTCATACCAGTTGGCTTAGGCTCTAAAAGACATTTTATTCATGTGCATTCCTTTTAAAACCTCACTGAAGTTCTGAACTCCCTCATTTCTTGTGGCAATGAATTCCAGTACTGATATAAAAGCTTTTATTTATTTAGTGAGGCTTTTCTGCTTCACCTGTCAAATTTTCTAGCTGTATCATGAAAAATAAAAGCAAAACATGTCAAATAAACCTTGAAAAACACACTTTCTTAAAAAAAAAAAAAACAAACCAAACAAAAAAACACAAACAAAAAAAAAACCCAAAAAAACCCCAACCAAATTTGTGGCCTTTATTCTTCATCCTGAAAGTTGAAGTAAGAGCTGTATGCTCAGCACTTTTAAAAACTAAACCACTGCTTGAGATGCCTCAGTATAGACATAGAATGCTAACTTCAAGCAGTCGCTTTACAAATTCTTGGCTTTGGTTACAAATATCAGTGAATACAGGTAATAGCAGAAGTATACCACATCATGCCAGAATCTAAATAATGAAAAGACCTGTATGATAATAGTTTAAACTCTATTATGAAAGCACGAAAGACTTATTATAATTAACCCAATATTAAATGACTGAATAATATATGAGGACATATTTTAAATAAATACTTTTTACAACATAATAAATATTTGACTTTTCCTTGTGTTAATACTGCTGCTGTCAGCATCACAACTTAATCAAAGAACTGGTTGAAGAGCTGGAGATAGTAGGGTGATAACCATTTCTTACAATGATGGTAATTTTTACCAGTTTATAATGGCAGAAATTCATAGACCAACCCCCTCTACAGAGGGCTAGGAGTAATTCAGCTATTAAGTGAGGGAACTCTCATTTATTAGCAGAGGTGTTTTGATGGCAATTTACATGGTTTTGTTATTGTGAGGCTTGAAGGAAAATAGTTAACATGTGGTTGAAAGTTAGATGGAAAAACAAGAGAAATCTTAAACTATAAAATCATCCTGGAGAAGGCCATTTAAATGCATTTTGCTACAAGAGTAAATTGAATAACAAAATAAAGGTACTAAGTTTGACACAATAAATCACAGAAGAGAACTAATTCATTAGAGCCTAAAAAAACTTAAAAAAATGGAAATTCTGTCCAAACACCATTAGTAGATTGGAGCACAAGTTATGACACAACCTGAAAATAATATTTATTAAAAGATAGGAAGATAAATACAAACAATAAAGTGCTCTAAAGAGATGATGTACAGTAACTGAATATATAAACAGAGGCTTCTGCCCTAGTAGCAGATGACCTAGAGAATTTTCTGTATTGCAGAAAATATTGAGGAAATTGCTCATTTAAAAGCATTTTTTTAATAGAGAAATTTACTATGGCCTCAACTGAAGATAAAACTTTTGGAATAGAGTTCTTGTCTTTTTATGTATTTGCAGTTTGATCTGCTCCTTGACTGGCTCAGGATTGTTTGGAGTTTTTTGGATTGGAGTGATGGCAATTTGATGATTTTTAATTATCTTTTATTTAAGTACCTATAGTAATAATCGGAATATAGGGGGAAAATGAAAGCACCAGAATCAAATTATGTTCACAGAAGCATTTTGAGCAGATGGACAACAACTGAGAAGTTTGGAACTATATTCCAAAATCTGGGATGATTTACGATATTATTTTATTTCCAGTCAGTCTTTAGATCTAAAGCATGAAAAGAAATGGCAGATATGGGTGAGGAAACATCATGCATCCACAAAAACAACTGTGATCAAAGACTTGAACTTGAAAAAAAAAAAAAAAAAAAAAAAAAATCCCCAAACTGTTCAGACTCTGAAACTGAATCTATTTAAGGACAGAATTGTTTAAAAACCTGAAGTCTGCTTTGAGCCCAGAGCCTGTCTTTGAGTGGGAGGTTGGATCGGATGACCTACAGAGGTCCCTTCCAACCTAGATTATTTTATGATTCTTTGATTCCTTCTGGTCTGTTTTACAGTAGGCACAGAGAGGTACATTTTGCTCTGGACTTGTGCCAGATGAGCTCAAAGGCATTGCAGCTCTTTGTATGCCACTTTGGAAATGCCTCTTTGTATGGTACAACTTGCCACACGTAAGTGTCCCTCTCAGGGAGCATGCTGACTGTCATGTATGTCAGCAGTGGGCCCGATCCCCCCCAGCAAGGCAGCACAAGTTGGGTAGGGTCCCAAGATGGTTAGATGGACAGCCGAGAGCTGCAAAGATGTGAATGCTTCCAGGAGTGAAGTAAGGATGGGTGGGTTAGGATTTGGATTCCCATCCTGCAGCAGATGCTTTGCAAGTGAACCACTGAGCTTGTGCTCAGTAGGAGTCTTGAATGCTATTTAATCTTCCTTTATTTGGGAATTAAGTATGACGAGTTGTGTGTTTGTAACTGTCAGTGTGTTCACCTACATGGGTATTGTATCTGTTTTTGAAGAGTAAGCCAAGATGAAATCATTTTCCCTTTTGAACAGTCTGGGCAAAATTGTTTAAACCAGCCCTTGGTTTTTAATGACACTCTATGTTCATTAGGACAATATCTAAATCTGCTTGAAACTTGGCTTCTTGTAGTCCTCTCTGCATTGCTTGGTGCCTAGCAACCATCATCAGGGCCAGTATTTTCATCCACTTTCCCTCTGAAGTGTTTTCCAGTTTCTTCTAACTAGGATATGAAATAAAAACAGCCTGAGACACTTACCTTTGTATGTAATGGCAATAGCTGATTTTATGTACTTCAGGGCAAGCTTACCGTGGTAGGAAGCCCTCCAAATCATTCTGTATTACTCTAATATTATGATTTGGAATCCTTGAATTTAATCTCTTGGAAACCCTTCCCATGCATGTGGTAGGAAGATGCAAGAATTTGTGTGCTCTGTGTCACTTAGAAAAAAATCGCAGGTCATCTGCAACAAGGAAGATTAAAAAAAAAATAGTCCAAAAGGTTCATTTTCCCAAAGTTGTTCTTCAAATGTGTTATCAAAAGAAACAGTCTTGAATACTTTCTAAATAAGCAGACAGCTTGCAGATACAAACAGTTTTTCATCTCTGTGCTGTTCAGACAATAATCCTATTTTCTCAATGTTAATAACTGTAGGGGCTTTAGGGGAAAATCTACTTTTGCAGCAGATGTTAAACCAAAACTGCATAGCCTGGACCTTATGTGCAAACTACATGTTTTCTTTGCCAGGTTTCAGCTGGAAGGTATGTTGTTCAAGTATTGTCCCTTTTTTTCCTCTATTAGGAAGGTATTGTGCCTGCATTACATGAGACTTGTATATGTATTTGCAAGTGCCGTTTGTCTTTTGCATAAGGCTGCTTTTCTCAGTAGTGGCTTAGCATGATTATTTCTCTTGGCAGTAAAGTAAAAGAAGGAAATAACAACAATGTTTGTTGCTTTCTTTTAAATCAAGTAGCTTTAAAATTGACCATCTGCATTGCTAGCTGTAGCATTTAATTTCTTTACAGTATAATAGCTCAGCTAGGGTATGCTGGAGCTTGTAGTTCATGCAGGTTCTGCAGAGGCAGTTCAGGCCATGCTGCAGAACTCGCAGTTCACTTGGACAATAGCAATACTTGCTTTAATGAAAACACAATTAAAACCAGGCAGGAGCCCCTGGACTCCTACGATAAGTTATTTAATTACAGTTCATGGAAAGCTAGTGAGATGAGATCATTTCTGCCCATATGAGACTCTTATGGTGATGAGCTATTTGTGAAGATGAAATGGTTTACAATAAAAAAAATAAAAAAAGCACCAGTCTTGGAGCTAGATCCTCAGACTGTGTAAACTGGTGTAACCTCACAGATTTCAATGGAACTAGGTTATAACTGTTTGAAAACATGGCTGTCATGTTAAAAACAAACTTAACTGTGGTGAGGGTGGGGAACAACCTACCTATAAGCTCCTCTTCTCTGGGCCTTTCCTTATTTTACTACTTTCCTGCAGTCTTCCCACCTACGTAGTCTTCTTTTTTCTTTAACAGTCATACCAAGGAACAAAATCTATTTGTGCAGTTACAATACATTTCAGGAGACTGCCCTCAGAGACTGAGTTGATGTAGCACAAACATAAAGTAAGGGTGTATTACCTGAGTCATATGAAGTATGCTGTTTGAGTGAGAAAAGATCTTCTGCAAATATTCTTTCAGATGGTGACTGAACTTTGCCTAGTGGAGGTTTGGGTTTTCTTATCTGATTATCTCACTTTCCTGAAACATTGTACTCCAAACTGGTGTTCAGTATATTTTTAAGCAAATTTAATGCTTACAGCTGTGAAATTAAATGTTACGGATTAAAGTCTGGCTGTCTTATCCACTGAGAAGTACATATACGTTATCTCTTACTGAGCCAATGGTTGTTCTATCTCATATGCACAGACACTGTACTGCCAGTATGTATTTGTAATTCATTTGGTACTTACTACTGCTCAGTCACATCCCAGGTAAAATTTTAAAATATTAAGCTTATGTATATGGCAGTAGAAGGTCAGCTGGGACATTTGTGTTTGTTTATTTCCTTTGAAGTACCAGTTCTGTTTCAGAAGCACCTTCAAATGTTAAAAAACATTGATATATATTGCAAATTATATAACAAAGGTAATGATATTCCTTGATTTGCTTGCAAACGTTAGTTTTGGAATGGCCTACTGTCCCGGTTTTGGCTGTAGGGGAGAAAGAATTTAACGGTAGAGGGATAGGAGATTATTCCTTTTGGCAGTTCCATAGTCTGTATGTTCCTCAGTGCATGAGGAGCAAGGAGATTAGGAACATGATCATCAGAGTGTGCTTGTTAAAATGATGAGTGGAAGGAAGGTGGTTGAATTTGCCTGAGATGACATCATCATATTTGCCATCATATTTCTCATATGTGCCAGCTTTTTACTTGGGACACGTAGATTCTTGTGGTAGCCCGTTTATACAGAGATGGAGGAACCAAGGCAGCAGGTGAGAATTTTTTGATAGAAGCCTCATTTTTAAGACAGAGAACAACCAGCAATTGTGTCCTCTAACTCAGATCCAGCCTAGAGAAACATGAGTTTCCAACATAGAGATTGCATAAATGTCAGACTGGAATTTTCTGATTAGTGCATGTGTCACAATAGGCACTTTTTATAGCAATGTACACTACCAGTTTCTGCAGGAAAAAGCTTTTCAGGTTCAGAATGGAATTTATAGTTAAGATGAGAAAACACACAAACTGAAACAGCTACTGAGAGCTCAATGTCCAGGGCACTCACTTGATGGGGGTGATTCAGATTCAAGTCTTCAAACAGCTCAGCAACTTAAGTGGTGGCTCCTCTACCCAGCAAATGCCCCAACTACCAGGCTACAGAATCATTCTTGGCTTTTTACCTGTCAGAGGTATTCTTGGTGAACATAACTAAATACAGTGTGGAAAAAGTGAGGGGGACTGAATCCATGTCCACAGTTAGGACAACCACTAGAGATGTGCAAAAGAGATTCAAGGCTGGTCTGCGATGAGTTAATCATTTATACATAATGAGGTATCTCCAACAGGAAACCTTGGGAGAGAATAATTCTGTAATCTAGTTGCTAAGACATTCTTTTAAAAAATTAAGATTCACATCCTTAAATAAGCAGAGTAAAGATCTGTATTGGGATTTCCCAAACCTAAGATGAATGCTGTAATCAGCTGCAGAGCTACTGGTTATGCAGTGGATAAGGGCTCTCTGTTCTTTCTTGTAGACTCTAGAACGCCCTCATCTGTAAGAAGAATTTGTTTCACTTAATTTCAAACTCTTGCATTAGCAAACTAGGGAGCTATTTCGTGCTTAGATTCAGTTGTTTGGGTTTAGATGGAGCATTACATGATGCCTCAGTGTTAAAGATAATAGGTGGCTCCACTCCATTTTATATGTATTTTCTTCTGTTGCTGCTGTTTCATTATGACCCTCTGTGGACAAAGGATGTGCATCTATGTACCAAACTACTTGTAGCTGGCTTCTCTTTGCAGTTCCCCATATAAATGGTCAGAAAGAATGATGAAAGCCAGTAATAACAGCAATACTGTTTGCATTATTAAACTGCCTTCGTTGTTTTGAAATGCCTCAAGTGTATAGCCACAGGAAAAATTTTAGAAAAAGGCCTGTGTATGTTTCACTGGGATGTTTCAATTACTTTAACCCTTATTTAATGAACTACACTAAATTAGGTGCTTAAAAGCCTTATAAATAGTCACAAAGTTTGTAAGCAGCCTTTTTGAACCCAAAGCAAGCTAATGAGAAACATTGGTTTAAAGGAACCGAGTAACTTTGGCTCAAATTAGTAATGAGACAAGAGAACATTTTACTGCTTCAACAGCTTGTGTGAAATGAATTGGTGGCCCCAGTCCAGTTTCTAGTAAATGTTTTGCTGCTACAGTAATAGTCTTTATATAAATCATCAGTAGTGCCCACATCAGAAAAGACACTACTAATATTTGACCATAATTGGCTGAGTGAACAGTGAACATGTTCATGCAGGATTGTCCTGAATGCCTGAGTTTCTCTTTGCTAACGTTAAAAAGCATTGGCAAGGAATTTGGGGGGTTTTGGTGAGTGTTGCTGCAGATGGGTAAAACCCCCTGATTTCTAATTCTGTAAAAATTTCATTTTTGTCCAAACTAAAATTCAATGAAAATGAAGTGGAGGAACGTAAAGAAAGGCATTGGACTATACAGTCCTGACTTTCTCCTGTTCTAATGGCTGATGTTTCAATTGTTCTTACGCTGCTGCTTTTTTCAGTAGTATGGACAACAGTATCAGTAGTAATTCTATTTCTGGGTGTTCACAGAAAATGTATTCTGCAATTCTTTACTTTGTTCTAACACTCGCTGGTGTTGTCTTTACCTTTAATACAGTAAACCTGTTGTATACTCTAAGAGTTGTTCTGAGTTGGCTGCTATTTTAAGTTTTCCTTATGAGACATGTCATGCCTGCTGTCCTGTTGCTTGCCCTAGGGAATCTTCACAATATATTCCCCTTAATGGGAGCTAGTAAGATATGCTTGGTCAAGCTGCCAGTTTGTCAGTGAAAAAACCTCTTCAGGGTCTTAAAAAATCTGACATCTGTGTAACAGTGCGGGTATAAGATCCACAGGACTCTGTTATTAGAGCACGTAGGACAGCCATTACAAATAGGTGAATCAGTCCGGGTAAAATTAGAACTGACTCTAGTTCAAGGACTTGGTAAAGAACAAACCTAGATCAGATCACTTTTGAAGTAACTGTCAAACCTCTCACAGATTTTTAATTGGAATCACTCATTCAGGACTCTGATCTTTCCATTTTGTTAAGCTCTTAAAGTTAATCCACTTTTGTTCATTTTCATGCACTCTGCACTTCCTTGTTCTAGTGATGGCCCTTTGAGCAAAATCTGCATCATGGAAGGGTAGCTATTCCAGCCAGACCAGACTTGGGAGGGACAAGAAACTTCCCCATGGAAAAATAAAATCAAACCAACCAAATACAACAAAGCAAGAAACATAAATTCCCACATCTGCTCTTGAAAGACTTCCTTCTGTGTTAAAAGACCAAAGAGGTTTGGTAAAGATTTGGGTAATCAACCGTCTGGTGTACTTAACAGAACCTCAAGCCTCCAGTGGTTTGACTGTCACTGTTCAGAGTTAAAAAGGCTTTCCTTGCTTAAGTGTACTATGCATATCTAGCAGCCAGTCTCTTTTTTAGTGTGCTTCAGACACAGTAGTATGCTATTAGCATTAGCAGACAATTCTCTTAAAGGTCAGATGAAGTCAAAGAAGCATATTCCTCAGCGATAATAAAACAAAGCCAGAGCTGACACTTCAACAGTGCCAAGGAAAATGCAGTCTCTTTTTGTGTGCATGCATGCACATGCACCTGAACCAGAAAGCCAGTCTCTGCATTCTTTTAGAACACCATAAGAGTAGGTTCCACAGAGAAACATAATATTGACTCTTGAAATGAGAATTTTGTCTGGTTTTCTTGAAATGCTAATTAATAAGCATCAGTGATCCGCATGCTGTGGCTAGGAAACTGTGGCAGCAAAGCCCATGCTGATTGCATTTGTATAATCTTTTTGCTTATGGCAGATTAAAAGAATAAAATCATTGGAGATATCTGAAGACTAATTCATTAGGAAGGAGTTGGATAAAACCATGGTTCTTCTTGTTTTGCCTCATGTTACTTTATTTCCATATGCTGATCAAGATAATTAGTGAGTAAGACTTCGGAGTGGTGTGACAGACGATGCTAGGAATAGTACTCTGATTAGCTTATTTCAGTATTTACTCTACAAACATAGTTAGTCTAATAGGGGCAGTCAGGTAAAAATTGGAACAAGCAGGGAAAAGGAATGGCCTAAGGCACTCCCTCCACAGCAAATACTTAAAGGTTGGATTTTGGAAGGCTGTCTTCTCACTCAGCACTACTGATCGTGAAGTCCTAACTGGAGTAAACCACAGCAATCTAACTCAGTCACATCTACTGGGTTATACTATAGCCCATAATCTGGTTATGAGTTAAAAACCATGGGAGTCTCCTGCAATGTACCAGAATAAAGCCTAGGAGTGCACAGAACCGGACATTAATTGCACACCAACTGTACAGAAGCATCAATGGAGCAGAAGTAATCATATGGTAGTTCTCCCACTGGAGGTAGGTAAGCAGTTGTGTGCACATTGACAAAAAAAAAAAAAAAAAAAAAAAAAAAAAAAAAAAAAACCCCAAACGATTTACTTTAGAATAAACTTTGTTTACATTCCCTGGAGTGATAGTTAATATTATCTGCATTATGATGATGATGATAGTGTGTACCTTGAGGTCTGTTCTCCCTTCCCACCCCCATCTAACACATTGGCAGATAATTGTCTTTAGAAATTAAAGCTGCTTCCTCATGAGGCTAATCTTTGGAAACTAATGGAGTTTCTAGAACATTGATGATAAAATATATTATCTGTAGGAAGGTAACTGTCACATGTTCATTGGTCATTTTCAAAGTCAAGAATAAACTGTCTTATTACGTATAACAAGACCTTCAACATTAAAAAGAAAATAAAAATTCTAGCAAAGCTGAAGAGAGCATTGGCGTAAGTCCTATGAATATGTATCATTCCTACCTCTTGACGCACATGTCTTTTATCTCACATGCTTGCTTGTGACTTCCTGAGATAGTTTCAAACTCATGATCTTCTGACTTCTGCACCTACATATCACCCATTTCAACCACAACATGGAGACATCTGTTCTGCTCCCAATTCTGGTGCAGATGCAATTGGCTGAATTGGGACAGAAGCACAGTAGCTCCCCCTCTGGGCAAAATTCTATCAGGATCTTTCCTCCTTCAGGACTCTAAGGTGTGTGAGATGATGGATGCTCACAGAAAAAGTCAGAGGGGTTGGAAATATGTGCGAGCCTGGATGATGACCGGCCAGGGGGAGGTGGTCATGCAATGTAAGATGTGCTTTGAAAACAGGCCTCGCAAAAGAACAGCAGGGGGAACTCAGTGAAGAATCGTTGCAGTAAGATGATAACTGCAGCCTGTACTCATGAGAGTTGTAAGATGCTTCTGTCCTTAACCTGGAAAACTTGACCTTGAAAATAGACTCACAGAATAAATTAGGTTGGTAGGGACTTCTTAGTGTCATCTGGTCTAAGCCTTCACCCAAAGCAGAGCCAACTTTGAGGTTAGATTGAACTTCATAGTTAGATCAGATTGCTCAGTGCCATGTCCAGGTGAGTTTTGATCATCTTCAAGGATGGAGATTCCATAGCCTGTCAGTTTGACCACATTTGTGATGAAGTGTTTTTCCTAATATCTTATTGGAAATGCTGTGGTAAGGTTTTCTATATATGTAAAGTCTGGTCTGAGTTACATCCTGCTATGACAGAGAGGATATATATGTAATTTGAAACTGTTTGCAATTTATTCTAATGTCCTGGTTCCGGCTGGGACAGAGTTAACTTTCTTCCCAGTAGCTGGGGGGTGTGTGTGTGCGTGCTGTGTTTTGGGTTTGGTATAATAGGAGCGTTGATGGCCCATTGATGTTTTGGGTATTGCTGAGTGGTGCTTGCACCGTGGACTTTTTGGCCTCCCATGCCCTGCCAGGTGCATGGGAAGCTGGCGCGGGGAGCATAGCTGGGGCGGTTGACCCAGCTGGCCAATGGGGTATTCCATACCATGCGAYGTCATGCTCAGTATAAAAACTAAGTGGGGGGGGGGCTCTGGTGTCACGGGATGGGCTCTCATGTATCGGGCTACGCGTCGGTTCGGGTGGGTGCTGAGCAGTTGCATTGTGTATCGCCTGCTTTGTATATTCTGTTGTTGTTATCACTGTTATTATTACTGTTCTACTCTGTTTTATTTCAATTATTAAACTGTTTTTATCCCAACCTGCAAGTTTCCTACTCGTGCCCTCCTGATTCTCTCCCCCGTCCTACCAGAGGGAGGGGTGAGCGAGCGGCTGCGTGGTGTTTAGGTGCTGGCCAGGGTTAAACCACGACATCTAATCATTCAGAACATTTCAATACTAATTTTTTTTTATTCCATTCTATTTTGTTCTGGCAAACTGTAGTTACAAAAGTAGAGGAAATACTTCCATTCTAAATAATTTTTAGGCACATAATATTAGGAGAGAAAGCAAATGAGGCGTCTAAACTCTTAGGAACTGGATAGCTTTTTCTTTCACTCTTAGTCTTCAACATCTGTATGTTTCTTTGGGGCACCAAAATGGAAGGTATTATTTCTTAAAGAAAAGTTTGGTTCCTTTTCATTAGCATGAGTTTTTTATGAACATATAAGGTCATGTGATCCCAAAATTGCACTAAAAAGATGAACAAAATCCAAACCACTTAGATTTAATATTTCTATGCTAATATATACCTGTGAAAATCATATTGTTCTCTGCAGCAGCAAAGCCTATATATAGAGGAAATCATAGAATCATTAAGGTTGGAAAAGACCTCTAAGATCATCGAGTCCAACCGTCAACCCAACACCACCATGACCACTAAACCATGTCCCTAAGCGCCTCATCTACACGTCTTTTAAATACTTCCAGGGATGGTGACTCCACCACTTCCCTGGGCAGCCTGTTCCAATGCTTAACCACTCTTTCAGTAAAGAAATTTTTCCTGATATCCAATCTAAACCTCCCCTGGCACAACTTGAGGCCATTTCCTCTCATCCTATTGCTAGTTGCTTGGCAGAAGAGACTGACACCCACCTCGCTGCAACCTCCTTTCAGGTAGTTGTAGAGAGCGATAAGGTCTCCTCTTCTCCAGACTAAACAACCCCAGTTCCCTCAGCCACTCCTCGTAAGACTTGTTCTCCAGACCCTTCACCAGCTTTGTTGCCCTTCTCTGGACACACTCCAGCACCTCAATGTCCTTCTTGTAGTGAGGGGCCCAAAACTGAACACAGTATTCGAGGTGCGACCTCACCAGCGCCGAGTACAGGGGCACGATCACCTCCCTACTCCTGCTGGCCACACTATTTCTGATACAGACCAGGATGCTGTTGGCCTTCTTGGCCACCTGGGCACACTGCTGGCTCATGTTCAGCTGGCTGTCAGCCAGCACCCCCAGGTCCTTTTCTGCCCGGCAGCTTTCCAGCCGCTCTTCCCCAAGCCTGTAGCGTTGCATGGGGTTGTTGTGGCCAAAGTGCAGGACCCGGAACTTGGCCTTGTTGAACCTCATACAGTTGGCCTCAGCCCATCGATCCAGCCTGTCCAGGTCCCTCTGCAGAGCCTTCCTACCCTCGAGCAGATCGACACTGCCGGCCAGCTTGGTGTCGTCTGCAAACTTACTGAGGGAGCACTCAATCCCCTCATCCAGATCGTTGATAAAGATACTGAACAAGACCGGCCCCAAAACGGAGCCCTGGGGGACACCGCTTGTGACCGGCCGCCAACTGGATTTCACTCCATTCACCACAACTCTCTGGGCCCGGCCGCCCAGCCAGTTTTTTACCCAGCGCAGAGTACACCTGTCTAGGCCATGAGCCACCAGCTTCTCTAGGAGAATGCTGTGGGAAACAGTGTCAAAGGCTTTACTGAAGTCCAGGTAGACCACTATCCAGGTAGACCATTATCTAAATATCTTTTCAATGTGCCAGGAATTAAATATCTGTATGTTTAACTCTCTTATGTAGACAGTGAAGGACTAGAAATCAAATTTTCCACTTTTATTTCAGATTATTCCTATTTAATGGTTTTTATACCAAAGGTTTTAGAGGAATGTGTCATTTTCACTTGCAATCACATATAGGTAAGAAATGCTAGAAACATTTCTTCTTTTGTGTGTGTTTTGGATGGCTTCTAACAATGTTTCATGGTATTTGCCATTTTCTGAGGGGTAAATATATTTACACATGTATAGATATTTCTTCCATGTTTTTGCTTTCTTGAGTGAGACCCTTCTAGCCAAACAGCTTTCCTTCTTATATAGGTATCTTTTGCACTGGTTTCTTGATTTGACCTTGGTTCACCTGTACTGCTGCTTAATCTGACTTAATTTTGCTAAGATGTGCCTGCTCACTTTGCCCTTCCTTTAGGGAAATAAGCATTCATTTCTTGTTAGTTTTATTTCAGTTCATAGACACCATTTTTCTTGGATGGTGTCCATGTCCAGAACATGCTGGACTCCTCCTTTCTGTAAACCTTCTGAGTAACAATATTTTTCCTTTTTTTTTCTCAAAATGGAACTGATGCGAGTTGCTTGTTGTTTGAATGATCCTGGGAGAATATTATGATGCTAAGTGTCATTGGTTTAGGAATGAAGATAGAACAAATAGTGTGAAATAGAGTATCTGAGATGATGGCAGTCTAGTCATGTGAGGAAAGCCATTTCATAGTTAGAAACTTCTCATAACCTTCAGCATAAATACATTCACAGCTTGAATATTCCCATACCTTCCATCATCTCTGTCAGTTCCTTAAATCTCATTCAATGCTGTTCTAGATGTGCCCTGGAAACGCAGAGAGCATGTATGTCTCATCTAGATCTGATGAAATAGCAAGCATAATTAGAATGTTTTAACATGTTTGTGGGTGCCAGTACATCATTAATCAAAGATTTAGCAGGAGTCTGTGGCCAGTAGATATGGATGTGTGTAAGAGACCCAACAAAGTCTTTTAGTGTTTTTGTCTTTTGTGAATTCTTTTTTGGAGTAGGCAATGAAGAAAACATGCAGACATCTCAAAAATCTGATCTGGGAATCTAAATTTTATCTTCCTTTGGGGTCTGACATTTAGTTAGGGAGCGGTCCTATTTCCTTGGTAAAACACCCACAAAACAGGAAGGCACTTCCAAGATGGATGTATCAATTAATCCTTTCTTCCTGTCAGACTCGAACATGATTGATTGGTTTGTAGAGCTCTACTGGCCTTAGAGATCTGTTTCAGCCTGGAAATTGCTCATTATATCCACAGCTCTTTTTATGTAATGTGTTTTTCAAATCAGGTGTTCTTTGCTGGAAATACTTCTTGGCTTTATGTGGAATTTGTAGGTCTGTTACGATTTTATACTTAAACATACTTTTGTTTAGAGACTAGCAGGGATACTGTTTCCTTTGCACCTGAAAGGAGGTTGTAATGATGTGGGTGTCGGTCTCTTCTCCCAAGTAACTAGCGATAGGACAAGAGGAAACAGCCTCAAGTTGCACTAGGGGAGGTTTAGATTGGATATTAGGAAAAATTTCTTCACCGAAAGGGCTGTCAAGCATTGGAACAGGCTGCCCAGGGAAGTGGTCAAGTCACCATCCCTGGAGGTATTTAAAAGACATGTAGATGTGGTGCTTAGGGACATGGTTTAGTGGTGGACTTGCCAGTGCTAGGTTAATGGTTGGACTTGATCTTAAAGGTCTTTTCCAACCTAAACGATTCTATGATAGTGCATAACATACCCTGGCTTGTATGTAATGATTTGCATCAACCACATGTGAGGCAGGAGTTAGTAACTGGCTGCAGGACTGTGCCTAGGAGATATGTGGCAGGTTTAGCAAGCTCATATCATGCAGATGGAAACTAAAGGCATGCTGTTGCTACACTAAGGGGTAAAGCAACAAGCTTTCATTTTCAGGATGATTATGATAAGCAAATGTTTCTCGCTAGACATACACACGGATACGGATATCGATACAGGTACACAGAGCTAGTCAGAACCCTAGATTTCTACAACAAATTTTGATTAAACTATGAAATGAATGATTTCACTTTGTTCTCCAAATTAGCATGCAACCAGAGGAGGGGTTTTTGTTTGGGTTTTTTTGTTTTTGTTTCCCATGATGGAAATTGCCTAAAAACTAACATGTTTTGTTAAATATTTTCTTTATCATTACTGACTTTGAATAAAAAAATTAATAATGTGCTGAGGAAAGTTGCTGGTCACTAAAGTTATGAGGCATTATCACTACCAAAGATGATCTGATATATGAGAACATCTTGATGACCAGACTAAAGTAGTAAAAATCAGATTTAGTCTTGTAGCACAAAATGCAAGGTCATGCCTTAAGGACTAACAAGAAGAAATTTCTGGTGGTATCTGGAAGAGCATTTTTTGGAAAAAGCTAAGATAGTTACAGTTTGACCAGAGGATGAGTGTGAATTTCCAGTGTAACTTAGCTGAGAAGGAGGTTAATGTGTTAGTTGTGTCAACAGAAGTCTAATAGATTGAAAGAGGTATTAACCCTATTGTACATGGTACTCCACAGACAATGATCTTTAATGTTAGATGTGAATGAAACAGAAGGCGGGGAAAGGCATAATAGGAGGAGTAAGAGAATGGAAACCATTATCTATCAAGTTGACTGCAGTAGTTTCACTAGTCCTGCTTAACAAAATAAAGCTAGAGAGAAGGTACAGTTACTGCCTACAAGTTCTCAGGAAATAAGTACTAAGCAGAAAAATACTTTGTTTAAAGAATAATTTAATGGTTTATAACATTTCTGGAGAAATAGTTTATCACACTGTTAAGCCTCATTTTAAATTTGTACATGATTTTGTATAGAAAAAATAGACAATTTTTTTCATTCCTCACTAACACCAAAAAACCAACCAGCACTTATTTTGAAGAAGAGAAGGTAATAACTCAAACAGGCATGAATAGCAATGTCTTCTACGTAGAACTGTGGGATTTCTAGTGACTCAATACTAGAGAGCCTCAGCTGTAAAATGGTGCCTATGTTAGCAACAGCACAGTACCCTCTAACAGTTTGTCAGATCAGTCATTCAGTTATTGTTTTATCAATACTGGCTTCTGTAAAAGACATCCATGTGCTGAATCATGGATGAGGCTTTCTGTAAAGATCCTGTAGAGATTCTGCTGTGTGCTTCCCCCCCATCTGTCCTAAATAGTCAGTATAACCCCAGACAAACTCAGGAACAGTATTTTCCCCAGATGCATGTTTCAAGTTACGCTATTGTGCAAGGTCCTTGCTATAAGCCCCGGTATTAGGGGAATGGTGGAGGCTGAGCTGAGCAGAGGGTGAGCATCTTGGAGAAGTGAAAGAAGCTCAGGTCTACGAGTACTGAGGAATGTTCTGCTGCTATGTACAAGTGGTGACAAATTTACATCATTTTCACAGTCTGTCCTAGTTAAACTGATGTCCATGTTTCTCTTTAGAGCAGCAGAAAGACTAATAGTATAACATCATACACTTGGAGTGGTCCCATTCAAATATTGTGGACAGCACAACTGCTTTGTTTGTATACCCTAATAGAGGTTCATTGCATCTGCAACTGTGACTTGAAGTAGGGTTTGCTGGTTTCTATGGGGTTGGAGTAAATTGAATATTGGTCACAACTGAAGTGAGCTCATCTAATAGATGCTGTAGATCTATAGGTTTCCACAAAAACAGGTTGAATGTGTTCTCTAGTATCCCCTTCCTTGTGAGCAATGATAACATCCCTGAGGTCCTAATATCTCAAGGTCACTTTGAAATTTTATTAGGCTTTCCTGGTCCTCTCATTTTGTGAACAAATATGGCCAGTGTTAAAGGAGCACCAAAGGAAATCTAAACTTAGCCAAGTGCTGATAAATGCTTGCTTTTTGGACTCTGTTTTTTCACAAGGGTCTCCAAATCCCTTAAAAATGATTGCATAACAACTGTGAATAGGGCTGGTCAGGACTTCTTTTCAGCTAAATGTTTCCATCCGAAAATGAGTTCACTGAAAAGAAAGCTTTTGTAGGAACCTAGCACTTTTGATGAAACTTAAACCAGAAGGGGTTCTGAAATCTTGGATGGGATTCCTGGCTGAAAGCACTTCTAGCATAGCCAGTGTTCTGGTGGATGAAGCACTTATTTGGGACACAGGAAACATGGGTTCAAGTTCTCTGCTCTTTCCTACTGGGAATCTGGTTCTGGACTTCAGCTGGAATGGTTCAGCTGCTGGAAAAGTGCAGCTCTGTTTGTTGCAGTGAGCAGGTGAAACTTGGTGATCTTCATCCCACAAGAGACTCTTAAACACAGAGAACTTTATTTTTCTGTCCCCGTTATTACTTATTCATACAAAATAGGACTGTCACAACAGGAGACACTAGAAAGGAACAGCTGTGGCTAAGTCCTCAGCTGAGTTTAGACTATCTAGGATTAAAACCTTTATTGTCCTGGCTCTGGGTAGGGGTTTTAGTTCTCACTTTCTATATGTCAGAAGCATTCTCTGCCGCATACCTAGGTGGATCTTGCTGTATAGCACTCTGATTCTTTTTAAATGAAAGAAATCTGAAGTATTTTGCATTTTTAAGGCAAACAATTTTCCAAAGCTTAAAAATCATATGTGGCAGGAAAGACATTTTATAAAATTTCTGTCATTCTTTACAGATGAAGTGTTGCTTCTTGAAGAAAGAATATTTTACTCTTGAGTCAGAAATGGCTCTGCATATAGGGGGACCAGTGGCCTCTCTGTAGGGACCAGTGGCCTACGGGTTATAGTTTGCAAGTCACTGGTTTCAGTACTAGTCATTGTAGACCTCTTATTGGTGCTACAGCTGGAGAATCAACAAGGATGGAGAGCAGAACTAGCCAGAAAACAGTTATGTACCTGAAATAGCAGAAATGAAAGCATGTAATGCTGCGACAAGTGCTGTTAAAATAACACATTTTTCAGAAACGATATAGCTATTTAAAATGAGGTATTTACCACACAAAATAAATCTCCAATATAATGAAATTAGGAGACTATTTTCATCTATTGCAGTTCACCTCTTTTGCATTTGATGTATACACAACAGAAACTTAAGAATGAGGTTGTGGACTGTTTTGCAAGGAAGGGCATGAAATAGAACGACCTTCTTGTGTGGCTTCATCCAAGACTCTGAGGTGCAATATATTCAATCAAAAGGGACAGTGCTGCGTATTCAATCTGTTGAAATAGGAATCAGCTATTTGGAAGAGGGAACATTGTATTTATTTTTAACACATTGCAGAAAGTTTTGGTAGAAAACTAACAACATTCTTGACTGTATATTTATTAATTTTATACCGAATTATTAATCAAAGTGTTTAAAGGTAACAATTAATAGAAACAAAATGCTTAACCATATTTAGGATGGAAAAATCCTATCAAAGAAGTTGCAGCAGATTTCAGTCATTTTAAAAGCTTTCCCCCCATCAGCCCTTTACAAACTGCCTTAATAACTAGAATGAAATAACTTTCAGGCAAGTTTGTCCTAATTTTTCCTACACAGTCTTAGTTAACTTTGTTCTATAAAGAAGGAGAAATTCACATCCTGTTAGAAGGACCAATGCAGGGCCACACCTTGTGTTTTCCAGTGTTGAAAAAAAACAAATAGAAGATTTTTGGTATAGGAGGGAAGGAGGAGAAAAGGGGGAGAAAGACTGAATAGAGAAATAGAAACTATAATCCCACTTGTGTGAGTGACGTATTACCTTGTGCAAAACACCTTTCAGTTTCTTGTAACTCTGTATGAAGTTCTTGCTGATTTGGTCAAGAAAAGAAGTGTAATATAACAAGAAAAGTTATGCTGAATCTGAGATGAGTTTTTTGGTGAAAGAAAGAATAACACCATGAATGACAGCTCTTTGAACTGTGTTTTTTGCATAGGTTCTTCAAGAAACAAGCATAAGTGATAGCACCTTCTGTCAGTCTTCTGCTAATAAGTTTAAGTTTGTTGGCAAATTTTAATCAAAATTAGCATGTAGACAGAGATCTCAAAGGTGTTAAGTTCCTAAAACAATTATCAAAAAGGGTGGCTGATTAAAGGAGAGAAACCCTGTTAATGGCCCCACTGAGAGAATGGCAGAGAGAACTCAGCCATTATCCATCGAGTTTGGCAGCAGCCAGTTTGTCAGTCAGCACAAGCGTACAACTCAAGCAACCAGCATGTGAATAGTACATCAGCAAAGAACATGCGTGGCTCCAGACAAACTCATGCTATGCTTTGCCCAAACAAGACAGGTCAATGAGGTTTGGAGCAAATGAGGAATATTGCTGCTAGGAGATGGGGTAAAGGAACATTGCAAATAGTATGGAGAAATAATGTGAACATGGGGAGGAACAGAAGGTCTTTTGCGGATAGCTGGTATTGCAGGTATCTGGGGAAACATGGAAGATCTAATGGAAGTACAATAGGAAACATGGGGTGAGTTGAGCTTCTTGTCATGGAAGTGGAGGCGGCAGAAGACATCTGGTGTAAATGTTTGAACCTTGACTTTATTAGTTCTGCTGCCTCAGGAGCCATTTGTTCCCTTTTATTTTGGGGGCAGGGGTGTGTGTGTGTGCGCTGTTCCTCCTTTTAGGTAGAGCTAAATATGGTAGAGGTTTAGTGCTTGCATCTCTGCATAAGGGTCCTCATCCCAAAGATAGATTTGAATTGTACAAGTTTTATTTTAAATATCGTGCATATTTGCAGACGTCATTATTGAGAAAGAAGAAAATTTTTAGGTTTAATTTGACTCTGTTTTGCTTTTCACATTCAAATTTTCTTTGAAGATTGTAAATTAGAGATTTGTGCTATGTCAGAGACCTTTCAAAAGAATCAGAAATATCCATATTCAAGAACCTCATGTTTGTTGGATGCTGATCAACATCTCTGTTTTTTCCTTTGTGACTCTTATTAGTTGAAGTAAAAGGATGTGTCATGCTACCTTTTTTTTTTTTTTTTTTTTTTTTTTTTTTTTTTTGTATTTTTTTTTTTTTTTTTTTTTTTTTTTTTTTTTTTTTTTTTTAAATCTTTGAGGCTGTGCTTGGAAGTCAGTGTTTAATTTATCATTTCATGTTTATTCCTCACTTAAAGTCATAACTAAAGCTGATTAAATCTGTCCTTTTCTCCCCAAGAAGTAAGATGTTTAAGTTTTGATGACAATTACATAAAATCTTGGATAGAATTTCAGCAAACCAGGTACGGATTAGTGTAAATTAGTGCATGCACAAGGCGTGGGAGATATGTGATCAAGTCCTTCATCTGCTGATCAAAAAACAAAAGAAATCAAAACTTCAAACACTTTCAATATGTCAATTTGTTGTTTTCCTGCCAGCCTTACCAATATTCCATATGGATAACACAGTTTGTTGTTTGAAGATGATAAGCCTGTTTCAATGAGAAAGTCTAGAATAATTAAAAAATAATAAACAGTAGAAAATATAGATCTCTGTGTGATCTTGTGATATTAGCCTTTCAAAATGGTGTATCTGGTTTTCAAAATGCATTCATCCCTATGTAGTAGCACCCTGAATCATTTTGAGAAAAAAACTGGTGGACCACTGTGGGTGTTGTGAAGAAATTTGGTTGAAGCCGTAGGGTGGAGAGACAGGAATGAGGCTGGCTGGAGACTGGCGGGTCTTATGAAGTAATTCTCAGAAGGAAAATGGTGCAGAACTACTGCAATGGATCAACAGGCTGATTTCTAGCCTGTTTTTGAGAGCTTCCCAGGAGGTAGTAGGTGGTGATCGCTCCTGAAGGACAAAGTTCTGCTCAGTTCTCCTGTATATCTCTGAGGGAAAGCCACCCTTCCAAGGGGTGACTGGAAATGATTGACTTGAATCTAAAGATACCTGCTGGAGCTTTGCATGTTCATTATGCCCACTTTCTGCTTTCATAACTGACTCAGACCTCAAAACTTGAAAGACTCCTTAAATTGCAGTTCTTCTCAGAAATATGACTTTGTTTAAAAAGAAAAAAGATGTGATAGGTTGTCATGTTTCTCTCTATATAACTTCAGATCAAATATATTTAGATTACAGATATTTTTGCTGTCAGTCTTGCAGACTTAGCAAAGAAAGACAAGCCTGATTCTTTCCTACTTGCGCATCATCACCAGTAATATTCTGCAGCATAGATTTGAGTCTCAATGAAACTTATACAAGCCCTTTGTTTCAGCGTAGTTTTACAGGTGCCATAAACTTCCAGATCTGGCACTTCAATGGAGACTTATAAATTGATATATAAGCCAAAAATGAACGTGTCTGATTGTGATAGACACATTTCTTCCTCACTGATAGAAAAGAAGAAAAGAAATTTAAAGCAGCACCTAAGGCAATTAGTTATAATGATGTTGTATAGCTAGTGTTCATGTTGATAGAATTTTTTTTATGGGTTGCTTTGTAGAGGAGAAACCATAAAGAGATTTGTGAATCTTTCAAGTATATTTGAGTCAATTACAAGTTTTTAGTGGAAATTAGCTGCAATTCAATGATTCTAGGGAGGATTTTACTCTAAGTTTTAGGTTTAATTAGAGTCTAACTGGCAAAAAATTTGTTCACACCGAAATATATACACGTTCATGTAAAAACCATTTTAGATGTGTACTTTTGGGTCAGAAATTCTGCAATTCTTACCCAGTCAAGGGATAAAAGAAGAGTATCCTGTAACTTACTGAATTAGTTACAACTAAGCAAAACCACAGAAGAGTCTAGTGAAGGAAAAGGATAAATATGTTCTCATGGGAAGGTATTCCAGAATACCTATTTTATTTTAAATTGATACTTTGCTGCTATACTCCATGTAACTTCTGTACAAAGATAAATGGTGACATTTTAAAGAGATCTGGCATGACTAAGTGCTCCTTCCTAACTAAGGGTGTAAGAGATGGTCATGTTACTTAATTATCCAAAACAGAGAAGGTGATGCAGGAGGCAATTCCAACACATTTAGAAGAAAAAATACTTCCTTTAGATGACATAACACTTTCACAGTGCATTTAAGGTGACGTTTTCTCAAACTGAACAATGGTCTGGTAGAGTTTGAGAGATGAGATCAATGCATCCTCATTCTAGTGCTGCACAAGAATGAGATCTATGTTCTGTTTTGGCTACAGGTCTCATCAGCAGTTCTTCCTCCAGTGTGCAATCTCTAAATTTTGGATTAATAGAGACACATTTGTTGCGTTTTGCATGCTTCCTGGTGTGGGAATCCAACTAGATGCTTTCCCCTGCTCCTCTTGTTTGTTATTTGAACATAAAGCTTTTATTTCTATTTTGCAGTGAAATAGGTTAATGTTATGTTATGGCAGCTTTTTTTTCATGTATTTCCTGGGGTAGCTGTTGTTTTAACCATAAAATATAATGTAGATATTAAAAAAAAAAAAAAAAAGGTATAAAATGCTTCTTGAGTCTAGAAGAAGGATATATACAGAATTGTTTGAATTTAAATGATATTTCAATGCCAATACTCTGGAGGTAAATTAATAATCACTTTTTCTTGAGTGTATTCAATTTAGCTAATGCTCCTGGGCTGCAGCTGTATTCCCCAATAGATTCATGTGAATGTGTGATAGTTATTTGTGTCTAAAATACCAGGTTTTCTCTTCCACGGGAAATTCCAAAATTTGAGTAGAAAATAACTTCAAGTTGGAATATACATCAACATTTTTTGAATGAAGATTCAAAATATAGCAATCATTTTAATGGTATCAAAAGATTTTGATTAATTTCATTTCCACTTTTATATTGTACTATCTCACTAAGTATAATATACATTATTTTTACATATACAATTACAATTAATAGTTTAATATGAGAAGGAGTAGATTAATTGCTATGTTCAACGTCTGAAGTGGAAAGCTTTGACAATTTTCTGTCAAAAATTTAGTTGATATCAACATGTCTGCAAAACATTGTAATTTTGATAAAATTATTTTTATGCAAAAGAGAACTTTTCTGCCATTGTGGGTTTTTTGTTGGGTTTTTTTGTTGTTTTTTTTTTGTTGGTGGTTTTTTTGTTTGGTGTGTTTTTTGGTTTTTTTTTGGGGGGGTTTTTTTTCTTTTTTTTCTTTAACAGCTGTTGCAGAGTTGGATGCTGCAAGCTCTCAGGTCTCAAAACTGTGTATTTTTTAAGCTTTAAAAGATGCCAAAAGAAAGACTTACTATAGGTAACAGCAGTGCAGCAGAAATAAAATAAGAAAGACCTAATGAGACCACCTGATGATGGCTGTTCCCTTATCTGCCCTTAGTACTGTACATGTTAAACGCCCCCCAACCCTCCCAACTGCCTCTGTGATACCAAGTGAGGAAACTGTGCTCCAGCGTAACTAGTAGCCGTTGCTGGGCTTTGCTCTGTGTACCTAAGGCAGCGTTCAGGCCACCCATTTGGGTGTTGCTGAGGGATTTGCCATGGAAGACTCATTGGGGAAGCACTTCCCCCTAACTAGTTAAGCTCTGTGGAGACAAATGGAGTCTCATGCGTGGCGCACAAAACAGAATGTCTTTATAAAGTCATGCCACTTCTTGCTCCTCTTCAGGGGAGCTGCTAACTGGCACCTCCATATATGCAAGAACTTGGCTGAGGCTAAGGAATCCCTAATTATATTTTAGAAACAAAACTAAGAAACTCTGAGAGTTCAAAATAACTCTTTTGAACTTCAGAAAACATCGTGTCTCTGGAAACCATACCTGGATGGGTATTTATGTTTCCCAAGGGGATGCAACAAGAGGGAAAAGTCAAGTCAGATTTTTTCAGTATTCAAGTTTGTGGCTTCCTTGAAGGTTATCACCATATTTGCAATTGCTTTGTGTTTTTATGGGAACTGAAGCCCATCCGGACAAAAATCAAATTCTAGGCTGAAATCTGCAGGGTTAAGACACAGTTATATTAAGTGTTCTGTGTGTCTGGCTATGTTTGTATAAATTAATCTTATCTGATACTCAGCAAGTCAAAATGTATAAAATTCAGTGATGGATGCCGGAACAAAGGGAAGAGGATAAGAATCATTCTTCTAACTAGAAGAGACATTTTAATTCTAAGTCCTTCTGAAAACAGTCACTAGTAAGAAATCCAGCTCTCATTGTTTTAGCTTTCTTGGTATTGTTCTTGTTCGTTTTTGGAAGTAATTTTCCACTCAAATTTGGCCTTTTTTATTTAGTGCCTTTGTAGGGTTTCTAAAAATATATTTTTAGAATATTCTCAGTAAATCCACTGCTTTTTTATGTCACTGTTTCAAAGGTCCTTGTGCACAACAATGTTATTCCAGTTTCTCAAATCCACCATGCCACTATTAAGTGTTTATTGTGACATTTTCCACTTGCCATTGATTCCTAATATACACTGAAGAAGATATAATATTTATTGAAACATGGGGGGGGGAAGGAAAAATGAGAGAATCATTTTCATCATAGTGCAACTGATGTGCTGTGTCTTTCTAAACACTGGGTCATGTACAGCATAGAATTTAGGGGGAAAATATTGTCTGGGCTGGGTGCTTGAGGTAGAAGAGGACTGAATATTTTGATTAGATTTTACTGCTACTGAAACATACAGATTTTGTAACATCAAGATGTTTTAGAAATTCCTTTTTGGTTGTTAAGTTATTCATTTAAAGCAACAATGTTCAAAAACCACCAAATGTTTCATTTTAGCATCTTAAGCATTGAAAGTTTACATTATTTTAATCTGAAATTACTTTCCATTTCATAATTCCTTTTTGGTTTATGTCATTACATTTTGTTTTCGGTTTACAAAAAAGAAGAAAAAAATGTTTCCTAATAGAAAGAATTAATGTTTCTTTAGATTTTCCTTAGTTGAAATGGAAAAAAAAAAAGTGAAATTCCTTTTTTAGTTAACCCAAAGGACTTGTTTATTTTGTACATTGAAATGGACTCAGACTCGATATTTGATTCTTTGTCTAGTTTTTCCTGTGAAAGGAGTCAGCTGGACAAGCAGTTTGGCCCAACCCTGCTGTATTTCTGCCATGGGCTTATCCCTTGAAACCTCCAAGGAATGGTTCCGGGGAATCCAGTAGCACAAACCCATGCAGATCTTGGAGTCAATAACTGTAAAACACTACTGGTTAGGATCAGACTTGATTTTGATATTTTAGTTTACACGGACCCTTACAGCTTTCTCTCCTCTAAAATACTTCCTCCTGGGAAGAAAGGTGCTGCAGATCTGTCTTTCCATGTGACCTTGGGGTAAGTTGTGGTTGGATTTGGGTTTTTTTTTGTCATGTGTCCATGTAGTGAACAGGAAGAAGCAGTGAAAGCAACCTTTTGTTTTCTTAGTTGCGACTTTTATTAACTTTTGTTGAAGAATTTTTTGCTTCAACAGCCTTTCCTTCCTTGGTGATGAGCCTTTGCAACATTTGCTTTCCTAAACCCTGTTGCAGTTAGATGTGGCATATCTTATATTCCCATCATGTCTTCAAACTGAGAATGCCAAAGCCCTTGATGTGTTTGGTTGCACGATATTCTAAGCTGCCTTTTCTCTTATTTTGTAGGGTCCATATGCATAGGGAATATTTAGGGATGGAAATGAAATCCATTTTTTTCTCATCCCTTAACTACAGGACAGTTCCTACACAGATGATGTAAACTAGCAGAGCTGCCATGCTTTCTGACTCTGCTGATGTAGAGATTTAGAAGGTTTTTAGTCTTTTATCTGTCAGTTTCTTTGAATATTCAGAACAGTTTATCTCCTTTCCTGCTTTTTAGTCTCATGTTTTCAGTGATTCGGAAAATCTTCCCACTGTCATGTTTTGGTTGTTTTTGTTGCTTAGAAAAATGTGCTAATTTTAAAAGGTGATCAAAGCCTGTGGAATATAAACACCCCATAACTGCTGAGATCTTGAGGGAGTTTTATTATTATTTTGCCTGTTACACAGGAACATCTAGGAAAAAAAACCCAACATCTTTATTTTTAGGCCTTGCTAATTCTCGGTCTTCTCTTAGTTGCGGGCTACCTGGCAACAGCTGATTGCCATGGCAACGCTGCGCTGATGAGTGAGGCTCAGCCTGTCTGTTCTGTCTGGGTCGTTCTGACAGATAGAGAGCTGCAGTAGCTTTATGGCCACTGAAGGGCATAAACCAACAGACTGCTTGCTCACTCGAGACACTGCAGTGTTGCCGGGGACCTCCTGCGTGCTGTAGAGGTGGAAGGAGAGGGAAGGAAGGAACTTGTTGCCTGGGGTTCAGATTTTTGTTGGGAAATAGAGAACTATTTCTGTTGATTTCATCTCCTCTTTTGAGTCGTTATCCAGACTCTCGATGTGCTCATTTATCTTTGTTCAGTTCACAACTGCAGTTGCACTGGTACCTGTTTGTGTTCCTTACTCTGCTTACTGAAAATGCTTTTTCCTTTACTGTTTCTGAATTTTTCTCTCAGCCAGAGGCACCCAGCCCATGATGCTAGATCATGTCTTATTACATTCAGATGGTTCATGCCTGACATTGCAGACATCTGCAAGACACTGGTGGTAGTTTTGTCACTGATGCTAGAGTTTTACCTGGGACTTTAGTGCCGAGGTTGTAAGCCAGAGCAGAATTTTGACCATTTAATGTAATGAGGTTAAACTAGCACAACAGGAAAGACCTATTAATCCTTTTGCAAATTAATGTAATACTTAATGCTAGTTCAGAGGTTAGATTTCTTATTATTGTTTGCATTTATTCCACTGAACACTCAAAACATAAAATTTATGGTTTTCTGGTTTCTGGGACTTGGCATTAAAGTTTGCTAGAGAAAGTTGTTAGACAAAGACCGTTCTCTCCCCTGGGTGTTAGGACACATTGCCAGCTTTGCTACCAGCTTTGGATTGCTCCAACTTCCCTATCCTGGTTTTAACTCAGTGGAATATGACTCAGGCCTGAATGCTCTTCTTTGCAAGGTTGAGGCAAATTAGAAGTGATTGGCATCTTTGCATTAAAAAAAGTTTTTATTGAAACTCTCCTCAATGCGGCTTGAGGAGGAGTGGGTGGATCCTGCAGGTGAACAACTGGTTGCACAGCTGGTTTCGACAACAGAGATTCTGCTTTTATGACCACAGGATCCTCCTTGAATATTGAGGACTGCTAGGGAGAGATGGGATCCACCTTACCGAGTGGGTCAAAAGCATCTTTGCCAACAGGCTGGCCAACTGGGTGAGAACTTTAAACTAAGAGCGATAGGGGAAAGGAATGATGACCCACAATCAAGTGAGGAAGGGGTGGACTGAGTTTGTAAGCAAAGGGTGCAGGGTTTTGCAGACAGGAGAGAGCTCTTAATTCACAACACTGAAGGGGGCCCACATCAAGACTATGCACACAATACGGAAGTGCCTACAGGACAGCATTACAGGGAAAGCTTTCATACCTTTTCTGGGAAATCAGCATGACCCATCTGAAGAATCTGTCTGCTAATGCACGTAGTGCAGGGGACAGGAGGAGTTAGGGGTCTGTGTGCAGTTTCAGGGCTACGATCTCATCTGAATTGCAGAGATGGTGGGATAGCTCACACAAGAGCAGCATTGTAATGGATGCGTACAAGCTCTTTATGAAGGATGGGCCAGGACAGTACAGGGGGAGTTACTTTTYGGGTGAGGGAGCAGTGGGAGTGCATGGAGCTCTGCCTCTGAGCCAGCTGAGAGCTTGTAGGTTAGGGCTATAGGTAAGCCCCATGTGGGTGACCTTGCAATAGGGGTCTGCTGCAGACCCTCTGATCAAGACTAAGAGGTTGATGAGATCTTCTTCAGACAACTGAAAGAAGCTTCATGTTCAAAGGCTCTTGTCCTCATGTGGGACTTAAACCACCCTGATATCTGCTGGAAGGGCAATACAGGAGGCCACAAGCAATCCAGGAATTTTCTGGAGTCCATTGGTGATAACTTATTGCCAGAGGTGATCAAGGAGCCAACAAGAGGAGGATACTCTGATGCACCTCATACTTGCAAAGCAGGAAGAACTGGTCAGGGATGTTAAAGTTAGGGGCCACCTTGGCTGCAACAACCATGAGGTGGTAGAGTTCAGGATCCTGAGCGGGAGCAAGGCAAATAGCAGGATCACAACCCTGGCTTTCAGGAGAGCATACTGTGGTCTGGTCAGGGATCTGGTTGGAAGAATCCTATGGGAAACAGTCCTGGGGACCAGCGGGGTCCAGGAGAGCTGGTTGGGTTTTTTTCCAAGAATCGCCTCCTCAAATCTCAAGAACAGTTGATCTCAAATGCAGGAAATGGAAGGTGGCTGGAGGCCCGCATGGATGAACACAGAGCTCCTGAAAAAACTCAGATTTTAAAAAGGAAGCATACAATAGGTGGAAACAGGGTCAAGTGACCCAGGAAGACTACAGATGCACTGTCCAAGGATGAAGTGATGGGGTTAGGAAAACCAAAGTCCACCTGGAGTTGAATCCAGAGAGGGATGTGAAAGGCAAAAAGAAGTGCTTCTACAGGTAGATCAGCAGTACAAGGAAGGAGAGGGTAATTGTGGGCCTGCTGCTGAATATGGTGGGTGACCTGGTTACAAAGGACAGGAAAAGACCAAGGTGCTTGATGCCTTCTTTGCCTCAGTCTTTACTGGTAAGACCGTCCTTCAGGAATCCCAGGCCCCTGAGACTGGTGGGAAAGTCTGAAGTGATGAAGACTTACCCTTGGTAGGGGAGGATCAGTTTAGGGAGCATGTAAACAAAATGGACATACACAAGCCCGTGGGACCTGATGGGATGCACTCACGAGAGCTGAGGGAGCTGCCTCTGTCATTGTGAGACCACTTTTGATTATTTTTGAAAGTTAATGGCAATAGGTGGGGTTCCTGAGGACTGGAACATGCTGTGGTTTTTTCCTCTGTCATGTGAAAACAGAGGGGCGTACTAATCATAACAGTAGAAGAAAAAGTAAATTCCAGAATGCCCTCAAACTGGTAATCAGAAGCTGATTTTCTTTTGGTTTTCTGAAAATCTGAACCTACTAAATATTGTACATCAAAACTAAATCAATGCTACCTACAAAAAAGCAGACTTTTTTTCCTGGGAAGTTTGCTGGTTTCAAAACTTGATTTTCCTCACAGAATTTTCTGTGGGAACCGAAAGACTACTCTAAACAGTCCTTATTTAAATACAATACATGCTGGTTTGCCATTCTTTTTGGGTTGATGTCAATGTAACCAAATTGATCAATAAACAACATGTCATGAAGTTCTTTGATGTTGTCACTGCCTTTTTGAATGTGTAAGGGAGCTATGAAGCACGTTTCCTTAGAGCAGAGGGAGCAGCCTATGGCAGGTGTGCTAATGGTCAAACACAGCAGGTACTAAGTGGCACAGTGCAGAGCCAGCACAAAGGCAGATCTAGGACACCAGGCACCCTCCAAAAACATTTGTGAGGGCGAATGCCTCCCAGGGCCTGCTTTCAGAACTCAGTGGGAGGCTTTGCGTTGTACTCATGAAGTGAGTGATAGCAACGTCTCTTGGGTCCTGCTGAGTTTCCACCAGCATATTCAAATATTCAACTTCGTAGCTGGGAAAGCAGCATGCCATTTGATATGCTATTCTTGGCAGGTAGATCACTGATGTTTGCCTTGAAATTTCTCATCTTGAATCTGGATTGGTAGGTTTGGGATTTTTTCCTTTTTTTGTTTTTTATTTTTTGCATTTTCATGTCTTAGATTTTCTAAATGTTACTATTTGTTAGGTTCAGTAACACCACTTTGAGGGTTTTGATAATGTAGCAGTGAAATGTTTTTCATTTTTACCCAACAATACCCAAATATATGCTATTAAAACCCAGACATGCTTCCTGTTATGTCATTTTGAGGGCCTGTAGTTGCTCATAAAAGCACTGATTGATATACTCATTTCCCTTATCTGTCAGTGGAATAGAATACTCTGTGACTGGTCTGGTATTTTAGTAACTGTCATCTCATACCTCTGTTAGCAGTAGTAAAATACCAAGTGCTAATACTCAATTCTGTACTTGAACTTGACTGAAATTCCTGGGTTGGTGCGAACTAGAGAAGTAATGAATTTGTAGAATACATGTCTTGATTTAGAAAATTTTGGGGTTATCTCATTTTGACATTTTTGGCAGAATTTGAATGTGCATGTATATATATTACACGAAATGATGAGATCTAATATTTTTACCTTTTACTTTGCTTTCTACACCATTCATAATTCATGGGTGAAATGCTGTATTATGTTACATGTGAAATATGTTGATGATTACATGCATCTTAGAAGCAGCTGCACTTACTAATTTGGATTGAGTTTAAAAAAAATTTTGCTATAAAGCTACAGACAAATTTCTGATAGATACTCACTGATTAAGAGTATTATGTTTAGCATCAGTGCGACTAAAACCAGTTTCTTGGTCTTGGTGGGCTCTACATTTTTGAACCCTGTGAATTAAATGAATTCCTAAATCAAGATAGTGACCTACTTATGGAAGATTACTTTTTAAATAAAACCTGTGAAAGCACAGAGTTATTGTAAAGTCCTTAGCTATGTTATATAGCAATCATTACAATCTCATGCCATCAGTAATTGATCTTTACTCTGAGTATAGATTTCACTGGTAGATTACTGAGGTTCTCATGTAAGGATTTGTAGAAGTCATAATAACTAGGAATTTTAAAAGAATTTAATTAGTACAAAAGAATTAAAAAGGTTCAATCAAATATTTATTAAGAGATTGCTTTCCTTTTTGATCCAAAAATTATAGTACAATTTGGAGATACTGGGTGGCCTTTGCAATCCTCGATAATAATTTTATGATTTGTTGATCCTATTCAGGCCACTGGAAATGTTAAGGTTATCTTACATTAAAGATATATTTTACTCATTAGATACCTCCAAGAGTATTACATTTTAACACTTAAAAGCTGAGGTCATGATTTTTGTTGCCTCTACTTCAGTTTCAGGGCTCCGGAAGTCAACTTAAGCCCTTAATACAAGGCTTGGGAACAACAGGAGTCTTTTTGGTATCTGTAGAAGTTGTCACTGGTAGCCTTAGACAAACTTTGTAGCAGAAAAAATATGTGTCTCTTACTAGTAAGAGTGAGGGAGCTATCAGAAAGAATGCATGAACAAAAGAGAAACAAAAGAGAAACCTCTAATCACTCAAATGCTTTTCCAGGGTAAGAAGTTGGCAGCGCTGGGCTGCATTGTATTCATAGTGATAAGATAGAGGATGACTGACACCTTCAGAAGATAGGGAGGAAAGGATAGGTTGCTGTGAGCTTTGCAAGAGAAACTTCTTTTAAAGTTGAGATTATTCATACAGCCATCATTCTTTATTTTAGCACATAACTCAGTTTTGGGGAGAGACTTTATGAATGTTCATGTGGTTTTTTCTGGATATAATTACCCTGCTGACATAGTAAATGCTTTATTCTCTCAATAACATAATCTGTCCAACAAGCTGTCGGCAGGATGGAAGATGCTTTAGAATACATCCAAGCTACAACTCTTTTTGCAATCAGAGCATTGTTGCAGGTGGCTGCTTGTAGTTCATCATTGCTTTGGGAATAAAACCCTTAAAAATTTTTGGAAAAATACAGCTATTACAAATAGGACTGTGTTGTTGAGGGGAAGGACTGTTGTCCAGGTAGGCTTTTAGAAATGTGTTCAAATTGTAATTGTGGCTGAGCCACAGTTTGTTCTCTCTTGGCACCCCAGTTCTTGAAACTGGATGCTTGAAAAATAAGAAATGCTGCTTCTCTCTCATTTCTGTAGCCCTGGCAGTACCTTTCTGTTAGGAGTTTCCCCTGCCAGCCACATGCAGCTTCCTACCAGTTCTTTCTGAATTCCGCTTTGTCCCGCTCTGCCTCTCTTATCCTGAAGCCTTTCACCATAGCTGGGATATAAATACACCTTGCAAATATACAGCACTTCGAAACTGTGGGGAGCACTTAGGTGAGGAGAAGGGTATGGGAAAGGTTTGGGCAGAAAAAGAACCTGAGGTGCATTTCAACAGTAGCTTTGAGGGGTGTACCTATAGTTTTCTTTAACTTCCCATCATTGCCTTTAAGCAACAAAAGCAGAAAACAAGGATACATTGGGATTGATCTTTTTTATTCCTAATCCATTAAAGTCACTGGGTGTGTAATTTGCCTAAAGAGAGAGCCAGTGGGCCTTTATGATTCACAGTGCTAAAAAGAGGAATAAATACTGAAATTCTTTAGGAGAATGCATCTATGCAACTCTTCATTGTAAATTACAATTATGGAGGAGAGCCTGAATCCTTTTATTTTTAACTGTGAAGGGTTGACAGTGTGTTATGTAACTTCAAAATACTGCCCTCATGCTTTCCTTGAACATCTTACTTAAAATCCAGGAACAAAAGCATATGAAAAACTGCTTTGCTGTGTTTTATCATCTGTACTGTGTGCTCTGTAAGCGTCATCAGGCTGGACTGAATATGCAATGGTGTATACTGTTGCTATCACGGATGCACAGATGCATTTTTGCAATCCAAAATTTCCTCTTTCACAAGATATTTTCTTAATGTTCATTACAGTGTATTAAGACATTAGTGCTCAGATCCTTCCAGTGCATTAGACAGAGCATTGTCATTCTTTTTTCTCATCAGATGAAATAATCAGTTATCTGAAATTGCATTACCTTCAGATAAAACAGGGAAGAATATGGGCTCAAGCTTTGACAATCAAAGCTTACTTTAGATAATGCAGTTAACCACTTGAAATAGCAGCGTGAGACATCTGAGCCATTGCCATGTAGCAAACCAGCAGAAGACAGGACGATGCTTTTGACTTGTTCTACAACACTGCACGCCTATTTTAAGCCAAAACCTAAGGCAAAGGTCAGTCTACTTGTGATAAACTTTCACGTTGACTTTGCATTAATAGGTGAGAGAGAGATGAGAAAAAATAAGAACGTTGTATTTTCATGAATTTTTAGATTTTATATGGAGCCACAGATGTTTGTGGAACTCTACAGGCAAATAAAACAACAGGTCCTGACGCTGAGGAATTAAGACTACAGTGAAATGTTACACAGTAAGGGATGACAGTATTCACAGGGAGATTAGAAGAAAATGTTTTCACAGGAGTGAAGTATCTTGAAATGTGTTTATTACACACATTTTGATGTCTATCTAATAAAATGTCAAAGCAAATCTATACTTAATACTGTAAGATTGTAACTGGTGTCCCAGAATGAGGGTTGAGCTGAAGGCCATTGATGGAAAGATGCCTGAAAAATTTAGAGCCATCAGGTGTCTGAAGATGGAAAGATGAAAGACAGGATCTGGGAGAAAACTGCAAGCAATGGGAAGGGCATGGTAAAAAAAAAATTTATTCTGCTAATCACCAGCAAGTAAGACTCAGACTAACTATATGTCCCTGAAATGTTAATTCTGGTTGCCATCCCAACCTAAGGAAATGGATCTGTGTCTTGGCGCATAGTCCAAGGCTATTCAAAGACCCCATTCACTTCCACTCTCCCATGAAAAAGTGTCTGTTTTCTCTCCCACCTTCTTGCGAATGAAGGGATAGTCTATCGCAAGGTGGTGGAAGTGGCCAAGCAGTCAGCGGAGTGAAGTAAAGAGCAGGAGACAGCAATGATCTGGATTCAAGCAATGGACTGAGGGAGCATTTAGACCATTTAGGCTCTATGGAAATAAGCAAATTAAGCAAAGTGGGAGAATTTTCTAGTAACAGCCTACTCAGCCAATTGAATCACACAAACTTCAGAAAGCATTGCTTTGGGGAAAATGTCCGTTTTCTTTCGGGCAACTTGTAATGGGGCTTTTCTTTATGTGCTATGGAGGTAAACATGCAGAATTTGGTTGGAGATGTTCAGTTGAGCCTTCTGTGAGTTTTATGACTAAAATGAACTTGCTATCTTTCCTAGTGAAACAGAAGGACAGAGAATATTTTCCAAGAAAGTTTGAATTTTACTTATTATCCAGGAACTGAAATAAACTCTGTTAATAGAAAAGAAAATCTTCTGCAGAGATCTGCTGTTTCCTAAGAAATACTGCTTCCTGTTTGATAACTGCAGTATTGAATGTCTTAAAAGAGACTTCATGGTGATGTGTAGTTTGCTTTTTTTTTTAATCCAAATGCATGAAGATCAAAGATTGAATTCAAGGCATTTCTGCATGACTTGTAGAGTATTCGAACTTGGACAAGAAAGAGAGTGGGACTATCAATTGACAGAATTTTATGTACCACGAAATTGTTAGTGTTTGTCATCTGCTTAGCAGTACCTCTATATTGAAGTGAGAGATGGGGAATGGATTAATGATTGCAAATAAAATTCTGAATTTAAGTGGACTTTGAAAGGCATTGGGGACTGGCTATCAGATGTAGTTTAGTCAAAATGAAGACATTGATCAGCTTTAGGGGGCTGCAGTTAAGATACGTGATTTTTCAGATAGGAGTGCTGAACTGGAACAAAATAAAAACATTGTCATGGATGTGCTTTTTCCAAATGCATTTTGAACCTGGAAATCTTTTAATCTTGATTTTTTTTTTTTTTTTTTTTTTTTTTTTTTTTTTTTTTTTTTTTTTTTTTTTTTTTTTATCTGTCTAGAGATGCTCCTGAAGATCTTAGGAATAAAACAATGTGTTTTGTTTCTTTGATAAGCTTAATTTTCTGAGTTAATAATTTTAGCTATTTTAAAACCTATCTAAATACATTTGGCATGTAAAATGACAGCTGGAATGCACATTGTGTGCTGCCGAGAGGTGTATTTCTTAACTAAGAATAATAAAAATCTACCAAATCCATTTTATTGCATGATAACAAAGATAATCTCTAAGGAAGGTCAGTCCCTTCCCCCTCCACTTGCGCAGGAAAATGCTACTTTCCTGGCTCAATCCCTATTTCCTTAGTCAGTTTTGACTTGGTCATTATTTAAACAGACACTTTACTAACTTCACATTGACTGAAGAAGGAACGAATAAAAAATGTGGGAATTTGCCCCTGGAGGCTTCTTCATGGTAATTTAATACAATGAAAGTATGTTTTTGGGATTAGGAGAGAATTCCATTGGAAGAGATGATGTGTTTTTGAAGTGAAGAAAGTACAGTTAGCTGTCTCAGAGTCATTCTCAACAACAGTTTGCGTAATAATAAATTGTTTACACTTCTGTAGGTCCTTTCAGTCAAGAATCATGAAGTGCTTTATGAAAAAGGCCACACATTATTATCCACACTTTGCAGATAAGAAATTGATTTAAATAGTATTTGAAGTGCAGGTCGGAGGTCTCAAATGAAGCAAGCATATCCAAGTTCACAAACTTCCTTTTTAAACCGTAAGACCATCCTGCCAATCCTTATGACACTTCTTTTTAGCACACAAACTTTAGCAGATTGCAGTGAGATTTTTCTAAACTGACAAGCATTTGGGCTTTGTGGTGGCTGTTCTTAATTATGCAAATTTGCAATCATTGCCCAAACTGAGATTTAGGACTAGTTGGCAATTATATCTTTTCAAAGTGCTGCCGGGCAGTCATCAATGCTTTTGGATGACTGAACAGATTCTCACTTGGGTGACTGCTTGACCTCTATATGTGAGCTGCCTTTTTTTTTTTTTTTCCTTCCTTTACTGTCCTGATAGCTCTTAGGTTTACTCAGGAGTTTTTCAATGCATCTTTTATGAGTTTGGTATCTTCACGTACAATTTAATTTAGTCAAATATTTCAGTCACTGATTTCCACACAAGAAAAACTGCATAAATTACACTTTACCTAAGAATAGCTGAAGCTGAATCTGTAAAGAAAACTTAAATTCTTGCTGCACACTTCCACTGTCCTTCTAAGCAATTGCACAGCACTGCATTTGAACAGACATTTTCAGATTCAAGTTCATGGTTCAATATTAAAGACAGGAGATCTAACTTCCCAAACCAGCAGAAATTAGGAGCCAAAATTTAAGTCTAAACTCCCTGATATACCTTATTTGAAGTCAATGGGAATGCAAGACAGCAGATTAGCCTTCCCTTCCCACCATTGGCATCCTTCAGCTCCACTCTCTTCTTTCAGCTGAAAACATATTATACATCTTTGGTTTACATTGTCCCTGTTCTCTTTCTGTTGATGGTTACTTACTGTTACTGTTTTATTGCCCTCAGTTCTCTCACATTTGTCTTCCTTGTCCATTTAACATCATAATATCTTTGAGACAGGGACTGTCTCAGCTGATGTAGAAATATGATGTCTGAAGTGATGGCAATTGAACTTCCATAAGCACTCTCAGCAGAAAAAAGATAAAGCTTCAGGAAAAATAATAATTCCTGCATCTTAGGTGATATGGAAAAATATTATGCAGACTAAAACTTCTACAAAACCTACTCAAGAAAGTACTTAAACATTTGCTTCAGTCTCTTTGTAGAACTCCTGCACAGGCCTGAAGTTAATCATACCCTTAAGCACTCTTCTGTAGCCAGAGCCTGAATTATATTCTGTTGCTGTGTGATTATTTTTAAAAAATAAAGCCTGCATTAAAATGGAAGTTTTCATTACTATTATCCTTTGTTATTTGGCAAATTGCACAGAGAAGTCACTGGAGAAATAAAAGCCAAAAGGACAGGTAAAGTGGCATAATTGACAAACATTGACAAACACCAAGAGAGCCCCACTGAGACTAAATCTCATTAACATTGTTGTAGAACTGAACTGGGTAATCTCTTTCCTGATTTCCATTTTGCATAGAGAGATAGTTGCCACATACATTAGTAGCAGAGAAGAATCCCAGCCATGCAGTTTAAGTATTTTCTTTATTAACCTTTAAGAAGGTCTATTTATGCCCTGTATTGTTCACTTGGACCCAGCAAAGTAACAATGAGGAAATCGCTTCTTAAAAACAACAAACTTCAAGCAAGAATCCCTCCACATTGCTGGGGAGGTTTCTGAAGTTGGGGAAAAACTTTGTTCTGAAGCCAAACTGAACTGTGTTTGACCTATGCATCAGTAACGGCTCTTTGCTATTAGTCTGTTAGTTTTATTAACTTAAAAAATGAAATTATTTTATTGGCTATAGGCAGGCTGCAGGATCCAACATCTTGATATGACCATGGTTAGCTAATCTGATAGATGACAATTTACAATGATATGTTAGTGATTTGTTAGATGTTTTGCCATCCAGCTGAATTGTGCCATGTAAACAAGGCCTCAGTGGTTTGAAATGTTAAAACAAAATAGATCAGTATGTAAAAGATCAATGACACATCTGAATATCATCTGGGTATACAGTTTATCACATAGATTTCAATTCTGTATATGCATGAATGTAAAATATAAAATATGTATGAGGTACCCTCCCAGACTTGTAAACACAAATCACTTGGTCATTAGATAAGCATTAGCAGTCTGCGTTCAATTCAGAGAGCAACCTGATCTCACATAAGATTAGGTTATTCTTAGTGAGTTGGTAGCATCTGGGATTAGGCATTCTTTTTCATTCATGGGAAACTGAAAAGAAACATTCATCATCAGAGAGGATGGCTTCTGTGGAGCTGTATTATATAAACCTACCCGAAATTAATTCACAAAGGATGCCTGCAGAATACCGCCACAGGAAATGAGGACCAAGGAGACCTTCTGCGTGGTTCTGTTGTGTTAGGTGTGCCAGGAATCAAAGCAACACACGTATCTGCTTGTTTTCATGGGTACAAATAGAGAATCTGCTGAATAGACCTTTAGGTTTTAATATGATTTCTCCCAGCTTTTATTTATTTTTTATCTGTTTTTATTTATCTATTTATCTGTCGCTCTTCAGTCTACGCGTAGTGTGTTGAATTTGCTGCTATGGTAACTTAGGATCTAAAGCCAGCAGAAATTTTTCTGTTTTAGGGATTTCCTTTTGCCATTACCATTCTCTCCATACTTTTACCAGAGTCATATTCTGGAATTATATTAGCAAATAAGTAAAAATAAACTAAAATTGTGTTTTTTCAAGTGAGAATTAACTAGGCCAAGAAACAGTTGGATAAATTAGTCCAGAGTGAGGAAGCTGAGGTATGGAAATGCTTGCTATAAGTCTCCAGTGATGTGTTGTTGTGACATGATCGGAAAACAATTCAAGCAGGGATCTTCCAAAGGTCTGCAGGGAAAGGACGACACTAAGAATCATATTTGCAGATCACAAGGATGTCAGTAGGAACTGTAAGACAAATGTACCAAATGGCAGTGCTTACAGGATTGATTTGGACCGACTTTTATTAACACAATAAGCTTAAAAGCAACTGTTAGCATCTTCTCGTTTGGTTCCCTTTCCTAGGAAAACAAGTAAGCATAGTTCAGAGATTCCTTTGCAAAATCTTTTCAATTAAAAAAAAAAAGAATGAACTTGTATAGGAGATGGAAGAAGGTCCTACTGTTTATTCTAACCTAATTCACCCACAAATAAAATCAGTTTTTAAAAAAAATATATATACACACACACACACATATATATATATATAATGATTCCCGGGAAGTTTTTAAAAATGAGGGATGAAATAAAACAGAAGTAAAAACATACAAAATTGTACTAAGACACATTCCCTAAACAATTGTGTTTTAGGGGAGGACTGATCAAGAATAATAATCTTAACAAGGTATTTATTACTTGATAATTTAAAAATAGATGCTGATAAATTTAAACCTGCAATTTCCAGTACTGTATGCTCACATTAGCATGAAATTGAATCAGTCTTTTTCCTGCCTCTATTCTGACTGTATTCTCTACAACTAGATTCTCTTAGTCAGAAAAAATCCCTGTCTCATAATGCTTTCGTCGCTGTTGCACAAATCCTACCCCACTTCATAGTGAGGTAGAATTTGCTCTTATTCTGATCTGGTGCTGGAACACTTGCTGGAGGAAATAAGCCAATTTTATTTTGCTTTTCTTTTTTTAATAAGCTTCTTAAGATATAAGTTTCATCTCAAGACAACTGCTCCCCAGTCATGACAGCTTCATTTATCTTTCTGCAAATCTTTATGGATATTATATATGGATATCTGTTCTTCAGAAGCAATTAGTAGAAATGGGCAGAAAAGACTGTCTCCTGTCCTGTGAGATGTTGCAGCATTTCAACTATTGACTCATTCTGTAGATGGACAAGTCTTTCAAAGCAAAGAAAGATGCTCTTTCTAGAGCAGTAGGCAAGGCACTCACTTTCCATGTTAAGGTCTATGCTTGCTTGGAGCAAAGTTTTAAACCTTCCTCTCCCGTTAGAATATAACAAGTTATTTTCTACTTATCTAGATTACTCTTACTGCCAAACTTAGCCTGGTTGAGCCATTCTCCTTTTTGGGTCCGAGAATCCATCTTTGTTGATACAGGCATCGATGTTCATTTGAAGTTTTGACTCCAATTTATCAACATCTTTCTGGAAAAAAATAACAAATACTTTATTTGAAAATCTTTAGCTAGCTTTCCGAGATACTATGATTGAAACGCCTCCTCTTTGGCAACTGGAGTCAGTCTTTGGACAGGACTCTGTCTCTCAGAAGATGTTGTTTTCCCTGTGTAATGGAGATCATAACACCTGCCTGCCTCATATAGAAATTGTGAGGGTGAACGAATTTATGTTCATGCCTTGGTAGGTGTTCTTCCTAAAGCTAAATGCTGCCTGAGAATGAAAGTCCTTTACCTTGAAATTGGATGTAGTACTGTTATAGGCAAAATTTACCACAGAGCGAATGTGCCAACCCTCTACTTATCACTTACCCAGCTGTTTTGCTAAATTGCAGCACCTTTAAAATTACACTCTAATTCATCAATAATTCAGCAGTGAAGTCTTATGAAGAAAACACTAGATGCCATTTTGAATAGCTCCACTATCAAATGATAAGCTATTCGAAGAAGAGAGTGGGAATACTGCTGAGATACTCTGTTACCAAGGGAAATTCAGTTAACGTTAGAGAACGCTACAACACAACAGGGTTCAGGAGATTGTTTCACAACAGACCTTTGATAGACACTAGCAGAATGACGGGAGGGGAGAGGGAAGCCTGTGGGGTAAATATATCGATGTGATCTTCTTGCAGCTTTGCAGGCTTATCTGGGTATTTAAATCCCACACAAGAAAAGCGGATCAATGCATAAACCAGCATATTGCGCATGAGCACAGGGGCTGGCAACCAGCCACGCTCTGCCAACGCTGCAATTAGTCAGTGTGTGCTAAACAGACGTGTGTGGTATCCCTTTAGATCAATGCTAGGCTTAACTCTTTCAGGATGGCTGGCATAGCACAGGGCCTAAGCACAGGGTGCAGGTTCTCTGCACTTGTATGTGGGTCTGTCCTATCTACTGAATGCATCTGCTCATCGTGCAAAATGCTGTAGAGGGGTGGTTGCAGCAATGTGTTTATTTTTTCAGTTTTGCTATGGCAGAGTCATTTCAGTAGGACTTATTGGTATCTTGGAAGTCTGTCTTCTCTCCTACTCCCTTTTTCTATGCATGTTTAACTGTGTGACAAAACATTTGTAATTATGTGTCTGGATACAGGCACAGATATGCTATATGTATGCATTAATGCTGTAGTAACACTTAATGGGTGAGACAGTGCACGTTAAATTATGGCTAGATCAAATGGATTAAATCATTTAACTTGTACAGTAATTAACCTGCCTTCATTTTTGGTTTGCACTGAAGTTCTGATGGGCTTCTAAGTGTAAGTATATTTTTGAAAAACGTCCCAATGTATTGTAAATTTTCTTCTAATGAAAACATATTCATGAGATTATGAGAGGTCTTTGGTCAAAAATACCCTATGTTTGCAGCTTCAGCCTTTCGTATGACAGAAGATGAAGAAACCTTCTCGCAAAACAGTTTTCATGCAAAATATCTGAACCCTGGAACCCACTCACAATTCCCTGCAATGCTGCAAAATCAGCCCCAAGGTGCAAGCTGCGCTGTCCGTGGCCTCTACAGGCCTGGGCACTCCCATACAAAATTTGAGGTCTTACAGAAGACAAAGTCGTCGTCTTTCTCAATTCTGGTTGTGCTTGCTTGTCCACTTGATCCTGGTGAGGCTGGTCTTTTGTCAGACATATTTCTCTCCATGCCCTCCCCTTAAGTCCCCGAATTTTTTAAATTTATCTACCTCTTTCTCCCTTAGGCTTCCCAGGGGATTTGCTTTTTATTCCATGCCTTAAAGAGAACAGCCCTTAGAGTCCCTGGATTGGGTAACGGCTGCATTTCTTTTTCAGGGACCACCCTGTAGCTATGAAATGAGCCACTCTGTGCAGGTGCTATTTAGCGCTTGATGGGAAAAACTCACCTTTGCCTCAGAGTCTTGGGGCCGCTACCAATGTTAGCTGTGGTTATTTATATACAGTAATGCCTAAGAACAGCAGCCCCATCCTGCCTAGACTATCATTTTGATGCCAGCTGAATTAGAATAGTGCTCTCATTTATAAAGCACTCTCCATTTCTTGTTTTATTCTGTTTGTTTAAACAAGGAATTGTTCATTTAAATATAAAAATTCAGTAACACTAAATAAATAACATAGTATTAAAATGCAAACAGATTAAAAACAAAGGCAGCAGTCTACTATCCCTCTCTCTCCTACACATTCACAGGCTCAGAAGGGAGGCTGGGAAAGACATAGCATTAATAAATGTAAGGCCAGCAGCAATCATTAAATAAATATCATTTAAAAAATCCCCTTGATATTTAAAAAATGTGGAAGGCTTTTGTTTAATAAGAAATGGATAGGAATATAAAATGAAATGGGTGCTGTAGAGTAGTGAATTCCACAGTCATGAAAAAGTACAAGGACCTGCCACTTCAACAGGCAGCAGTGGGATCCCTGGAACAAGGATGATGTCAAGTCAGTACAGAGGTTTCTATGTTATATAGGGTCTTTCCAGTTGGGGTTTTAAAACTTAATGAGATCACTTCAAGTTAAAATACCACTCTGAGCAGTCCACAGAAAGCACTCAGGGCAGACTAAATCTGACGGCTCTTGGCTGAACAGAAGACCAGATGGGCTAATCCATTCTGAACAAGCTGCAAGCTTCGGAGCTGCTCTGCAAAGACAGAATTACAGCACCTCCAGCCACGTGGTGACCAAGGCACGTGTTGCTGATGTGAGGTTGCCATGGGATAAGTAAGGGCACAGCATATGCAAACTATGCAACAGTAAAAACATTTTCAGCTGTGTACTCACACCCCTTTCTAGAGAGAGTCAAAATTGACGTCAGGATTCAGCTCACTTGCTTTTAGCTTCAGTGAAATGTTGGAGGACCGCAAAAGAGGGAGCCAGGAAGGGAAGTGGTAAATTACCTAGTTCCAAACTGAAGTGCTGGCCTGATATGTTCAAATCACCAGCAGCTTTAAAGAAAAGAATACCTGTTTCTACACGTACTGAGGGTTGTAGAGTGGGAAGTATTTTCCAAATACACACAACGTGAAGACTCTTGGGAGTTATAGACTCAGAAGAAGCTTGTTATTTAATCTAAATAGCTGACAGATCTCTGAACAATTATGTATATAACAGCAGCTTGTGCAGAAGTAGTGGAGCTAGCTTTAAAACTGAATAGCTTGTCTAGCAATAGCTCTTTAATCACAGCAGCACAGAGTTCAACTCAAGCTAACTGCCCAAGTATTTTCTGAGCTTCTCAGGAAAGCTTTGCAGCTTGTTCGGCATTCTGGGATTCCACAGCTGTGCTGGTAGCAGAACATCTGTAAGCTATGTTCAGGCATAACCGTGTGAACATGGCTGTGTGTGCATCTGCATACACGGAAACTAGTGTGGAGGTATGTATTTTATCTACTGCTGAAAATGTAGTTCATAGATTTAGCACCACTTAGGAGTAGGATCTCTATATATGCATTCATTCTCTACAGCAAAACCGAAGTAGTTTATATTGCTTGTTTCTCCTCCTTTGAAAGATAAGTTGGAATATTTTGCAGTTACTGTGAGCTCACATGTAGTGGAAACTCAAAGTTCTTCCAAATGAATGTGTTGGTGGTATTCCTGGCATCATATAGGCAATACTTAACAATGAAGAGCATTTTTGCTCATAGATGGTGTGAATCCAGACCATTCATTTATTATAGACCTTTTACATCTAATTGACTTTTATTGCACCTACAAAATGGAAATGCATTAAAGAGCATCTCCATTTCACTTATAAGACCAATAGCCAATTTTCTGTTCTATGTCTTTTGAGAATTCTTAATTGTCTTCCGTAATTAGATACTGGGAGTATAAACAATTATACGAGAACATAAGAGGGGTTTTTTTAATGCAAGGTATGGTGTAAACATCTAGAGTTAGGTTGCTGCAGCAGTGTTTCCTATTTTTCTTTTTGCACTGAATTTTACTTTTGTAATTCCTATTTCTTGTTCAGTTTGCATCATTTCTTAAAAAGTAAAATATTAACAAATGTAACAATTTCTAACACTTGCAAATTATGTGGTGCCCACAGTTTTTAATGCGTCAGTAGGATATCTAGATACTCCAAAGGGACATCACAGTTTTTAATGTAGAATAGTTAGTGTTCCGTAGCATCTGGAGACATCACAACCCATAGTTTTCCTCGGTTTTGTCTTTTTGGCTTCCTCCACAAAAATTCCACTAGCAAGATCGCACTGCTATGCTTTGCAAAAAACCTCACTTACCTGAATTATTCTGCAAGTCGAGGAACATTTATTTTACCCTTCAGAGCAAAACCAAGTAAAAGCAGAACTATCCCAAGGTATTTTTATTGAAATGCAGATTTCATACTATTAGGTCTATTTGGATGCATGCAACGTATGAACTCCATAGCGGTTTGCCTTGAGTATTTCATTTGGAATGACAGTGGCTCTCGTTTCTATCTAACTGAGACTCATTATGCAACTGGTGGGAATCATCGTATTACATCCAACATCACACATACTCCTTAGATGAACTATCTACTGGAAGGCTTGGATACAAGTCTTATATTCATGCTCATTCATCTCTGCTGGTTTTGAGGGACTAGTAATCCTTCAGTCCATCCCATCTCTCCCAGTGAATAGATCACCCAACCTTTGGAGCTGTAGAAAAGTTACTCAAGTAGATCATCAGATAATACTTGGACAGCCACATGATATCACCTTGCTCTGAAGGACACACTCAGCTGTAGGAAGGAACAAATTAGTTCAAATAAGCCTTAAATTGACTTGAGGGGCCATAGAGACAGATCTTTGTCCCATGGTACTTCACATTGTTGTTGTTGCTTTATAACATATGCTGAAGCGTGCGTTTTTGTCAAACTTCCCTTTCTCCCATTCTCCTCTTCCCCCCTGCGCATAGCAGCTGACTTCCATAGCAGTTACTAGGGCGCGAACAGGGAAGACTGTGTCCCACGATGGACGGGCCGGTGCAGTGTGCAAAGCAGGTGCTACACATCGCACTTCCTCTCTTTCACTTTCCCCTAAGTTCCTTGCTGCTGTAACAGTTTGGCCATATTTCACTACAGTTAATAACATGCTTTAAATACAGCAGGCCCCACTTGCATCAGTAATCAGACCTCCTTTTTTTTTTTTTTTTGAAAGGGCAGTTTTAATATTAGCAAGTGGCTGCTCCTGTGATGTTGTCAATATATTGCTGATCTGTAAGTACCTGCTCCTGTCAGTGACCGAGGGCCTCCTGTGTCGTGGGTAGCGGGCTCGGCTTCCATTGATTTCAGCGGAAGCTGAGGATAATCAGTACCCTGCAGGACAGGCCGTAAGTGAATGCTCCAGGCAATGGGAGCACAGAAGGGTAATCACAGTGCTAATGAAAGCAATAGGTGGCTGTCTGTGAAATGCAGTGTTCTGTATTGTGTTTGTCTTGAGAGATTAAGAAAAGTTTTGCTTGAATTAAGTGTGTATAACAAAAAAAAAAAAATTAAAAAAAAAAATAAAAAGAAAAGCAGGAGAGAAGACTTCATATTTCAAGTTTCTGTTCTCAAGTAGCTACGCTAGGGCTGCTCAAAGGAAAAGTCACTGGAATTCTTAGACACAGATGAAAGAATATTTTCCCATTGGCTAACAGCATAATTATTTTGACTGAAATAAAAAAACAATCCCCCCAAACTCAGCTTGAGGCAGGATGAAAAATTTCTAGCAAGACAGTTACACGTCAGTAATAAGCAGTGGAAAAGACTATCTTTTAATATGAGGCATTTAACAGCCTTAAACTAGATGTTGCTGACAAGGGTATTGCCACCTCTGGTAGCTTGTTTGTCCATTAGCAGAGAGTGAGTGGGGACACAGTAGAATGATGTAAATCTAACAATGAAGAGAACATTTTTAGGATGGAACTAGAGGGTTAAGTAGAGGTGATAACAGGAAATTGTGACAGGGTAATTTTAGACCTGAAGGGGATGGACTGTGGAACAGAGAAATGGTGGGAACCCTATTGTTGACATATTTAAATATAGACTGGACAAAATGTTAATAAGTGTACAATAGGGAACAATTTGACATTGTGCTCAAGGAGATGGAAAGGATGCAGTAATGAGTCTTTTAAAAAGGACTGTCAAGTTCTCTAATATTGTGAATTTTATTTCACTTTAAACATGTTTATATTTAATATAAATACAACATAATTTGTCCTATTTAGCAAAGGAAATTTTAGTCTTTCTTTTTTTTTTTTTTTT
>JAYKAV010001099.1:590471-668523 GCA_035582835.1 Phoebastria nigripes
TTTTTTTTTTTTTTTTTTTTTTTTTTTTCTTCTTCTTCCCATTCAAACATTACACTTCTGATTTCAACCCACTGTCCTTGGTTGTCTTGTAGGGCATAGGGCTCTCTGCTGACTTGCACCTAGTGAGTGCATAGACAGTGGTAATTTATCTTTTTGTACCTTAAAGGCACTAACCTATTGAGTTTTAGTAAATCACTCAACAAATAGCTCCGGAGAAGGGAATGGCATTCAAATATGGCCCTCTGAATCTGAAAACCCACTGGAAGCAGTCAGGAGGATCTGTTAGTATTGCCTTGGTATTTTCTGAACCTCCTGTCAATATCCCACAGTCATGAATCACCAATACTAAACTGTTGAAAACAATCAGCACTATCAAAAAGGTAATTTTTAATTTGCAGGCAAGAGTGTGAGAGTGGTGGAGCTGCCATCTAAGGAAAAGATACATTCAAATGAATACATTTTTTATATGATTGAGTTGTGCTAATTTAGTTTATCCTTTTAAACTCAAGCGAATCTTCAGAAAATTGTGTTTGCTTTAGTATAACATGTTGAAATATAATTAATGGTCCTTGATAGTTGCAGGTCAAGTGTAAGAACTTAGTGTAAATCTAGGGAAAAGTACCTTTCCCATGACATATAAAAATAATTTATATTTGGTACTGTTTTTCATCCTGGAGGAGGTCCAGATATTTTGCAGCCACCATACATGTGATAAGGTCTTCACTTCTCACTAATAGGAATTTATGTTTACAAATTGTTGGTATACAAAATGTCCTCAACATTCTATAAATATAGGAGAAGTCAGTAGTTGCCCAAAGAGTTTGTATGCTAATAACAAACATGGTGCAGCAAGGGAGACATGCTAAAATGAGGTCGACCGGTCTTAAGGTTATAACATAGCTGAGTAAAAGTAAAAGTCTTTAATGTAAAAGTCTAGTAAGAAAATATTTCTCTCTACTATATTTGTCTCAGCTTGCTAAAATGATTTTAACTGGAGGATTTCCTTCTTAGTAATTCTCACTACTCTGACATTTCACTTCTCATCACATTCTTCCTGCTACTCCCCTCCCTTGTGCTAGCCACCGAGCTGGCCGCTTCCTTTGTGACACTACCACAGGCCTTCTTGAGTGAGGAACGTTACAGATCATAGGTGAAATCCAAAAGCAAGGAGTTCAAAGCAGATTATAAGGTATCCTCATTATTTTAACGTACACCAGAATTCTGCCGCCTTTCTGAAAATATACGGCTTAGCTTTACAGTTGGATGAGTTCATGAGAGTGCTAGTAAATTATAGGTGATATTTCAGAACTTTATAGCAAAACAAAGGGAATTACCTTTCTGTGATATCGTATGTTTTGAGATTCATAGTCACAGAGCTTAGGAGGAAAATGTGTTCTCCTGTTCATGTGTAATGTTCATTATCTCTAAATTTTATATAGCAAAAATGTATTTTATGCATCTCCTCTCTTTCTTAAAAGGTGTGACTAGATTACATGTTAGGAAACTCTCTTGAAATTCTGATACTTATCAACAAGAGAAGACAAAGTAATTCTTATCAGAGGTGTGATAGCATGATTTTAACCCAAGAAGCAAAATAAAGAAACATAGTATGCCACTGAGCTTATTTTTGAAGAAACCAAGCACTGACATAGTTCAGTATTATAGTTCCACTAATAGACAATCCCCTGGAAGCAGACTTGTGGAAACCTAATGCCCTGTCTCTTATTTAAATTTTTCTTTACAGTGCTCCTTACCTTTCTTATGGTCATACCTTTTCATGAGAGAATATTAGATGAGATCCTGTGATTAAAAATAATGGTATTGAGGAGTTTTTCCTTCTTTTAAACTGAGTTGAGCATTAAGATATGAGTTGCTCATCCTAAATGGAAAGTAGTGAATATTCAGCTTTTCTCGATTCTCAGGAAGAGAGCATCCCATGCCTCAGTTCTGAAGCGGAAGGAACATTTTTTGTGTTGGAAGGGCTTTGGATCTATAAACATTTAATCCATGGTCTTTTAAACAGTCGAGGTCCCAGTTGATGTGTGTTTGAGATAATGGCTCTTCTAGGTATGTTTTCACCTGGGACATTTCAGTATTGGGGGCTGAAGGAGGATCTGCCTCACCAATGTCATGCTTACATGCTATGATTGATGCACTGAAGTGCACGTTAACCACTGCAGCTTTAAAGGGTTTTTTGTGGGGTTTATGGGGATTTTTGCCTTGGCAAGCATGGAGGGAGAGGGTATAGGGCAGGCAGTTTAACCTGCTCTTCAGCAAGTCCGATGGAGCTGAAAGTGAATCTGTGAGCATGTATGCATTCAGTGCTTTCAATTCTTTTCTAGATTCACGTCAAGAGAAGGAGAAAGGTTTGAGGATACCTCTAAGCTCAGGAGCAGTGACTGTCGAGTATGAAAGATATGCAGGAGGGAAAAAACTGAGCGGTGAAGAGCACTTCTCTGTGAAGGCATTACGTAGGAAGAGGGAAAATGTTTGGGATGGGTGAGTGTTGGTAGCTGTAGTTAAGGAAGGGCAGAAAATTGGGGACATCCTGAGTTCACAGGACACTATCAAACATGGGAAAACTGAATAAAAGACTGTCCATTGCTAAATAGTGATTTCTGTAGCAGGGACAGAAGCGGGTTGAGGAAAGAGCAGGTAAGATTTAACATTTATTGTATTCTGTACTTTATATTAATTCTAAAAACGTGTGAAAGCAACTGTGTAGCGGCCAATTCTTTGTGTCACCTCCTGTTCACCTGCCCTAGAAATGTTTTTATGAAATGACCTAGATATATTAATAATATAAATTAAAAGTGAAGGAGGGGGAACATAACTGTATGTGTGAATTCCTTAGCTGACAGGAGGAAAGGGACAAACAAACCTACAATGGATACTCAGTTTTGTTTTCCTTTTTGATAGCATAATTGCCATTTGTACAATCTTGTTTGAAAGAACTGCTGCTGCTCTTGAGAACCTTGTGATAACAGGCTTTTTGTAGCACAGTGGTTAGACACAGCTTTGTTGCGTTCATGTTTGCATGCTGGTCGACACTCAGTTGAAGGAGACAACCTCAGTCTGTCAGAGCAAAACCACCATATCTCACTCTCATTTGCATTCTACATGCTATGTTTCAATTTTCCATCATTAAATAATAATTTGTAGCTATGTAGAATCTTTTATTAGGGATCTCAGAAAGCTTTATGAATATTGTATGAATGAATGGAACCTCGCAACATGCCTGTGAAGTACAACTAGGTAAGAGTCGTTATCTCTGTTTTATGCAGGAGCAAGATAGGACATTAAAGCACAAGCAGATTAAGGCTCTGAATTTCACCCCCAAATTGTGAAAGCACTATCTCATAGCAAAGTAGTCAACTGTTGAACATGTATATTTGCAAAAGGCTGATATATGTCTATGCAGGTAACTTGAGTGCAGTTTCAAACTAAAACCTTTTTTCTTCAAGGTCACATAACGAGTTTAATCAGAGTGAGGAAGGGAACTGATGTCTTAAGTCTCCCTGTACTGTGTTTTAAACAGAGCTATTCATCCTCCTCGAAAGACTGAAATTAACAGGGAAGTTGATATATCCCAGTGAGGATTAATCCTACTCAGAGCTTCATGTAGGCTTCTCTGATTTGTTTTTTCTGTTTGCTAAATGCTTTTTTCTCACATTTTCTTTTCAGTTGGATTGTTCCCCATTGAGTTAAAAATAAATGTCAAACAATATGACTTAAAGAAAAATCTGTGTGTTTCAGAACTGTCTCCTTTCCCCAGGAAATACTAGCCAATTAATAAAGCAGAATGAGGGATTTTGCCTAGGGAGCCATCATGAAATAAGAAGTGTGTATAAATACATGCACAAAGAGACACATACAAACCCATTAAAAGAGCATTTCATTTGGACAGGATCTACTTATCAGCGTGGAAATTTATGAGGCACTGCAGAGCATGGACAAACACAAATCATGGGGAGGATGCTATTTTGAAAGGCTGATTAAGTTTTCCTTGTATATTTTTTTGCTACTGTATCAGGAAGTATCATGAAGACCATGAAGCTGTTACTGGTTAAGTCTGTGCTGCAGAAGTTCTGAAGCAGTCGTTTTTCACCCAAAACACTTAGGAGGATGTTATAATTCATTTATATACTACCATTTCCATACTAGAAGAAGTTTCCCTGTGCCATACAGCTTAAGTATCTCTCTCTGACCACCTTCGATAACAGTTTTAACTTTCTCTGTGGAGATCTGCTCTATTATCTGATTATGCTTAATATTAAGATATTTCGTTATAGCTAATGAGATTTCTGGCTGAAATTCAAAACCAGGTTTTATGTATTGACTTTGTACAAGTTGCCCATGTTGTTTCTATGTGATCTGTGCACATTACATGCAATGCACATTCATCTTCAGATTACCCATCCTTGTCTTAATCTTCTCCACCTAAAGGCTGGTAAGTGTTCTAAGACGGAGTTGTCACAGCCATGCCAGGTGGGAAAAAAGGCTTCTTAAAAGGAAGACTCACCATTACAAATGCCAAACTGTTAAAAGGAATATCTCACTCTCTGAAATCTTAGGGATTACTAGTGGCAGAGGCAATAAAAATCATCTTTAAAGTGATTTGTGAATTATTAAATAAATTTCTTTCAAACTGCTTTATTACTCATAGGAATTGTATCAATCAACAGTGAGAGCTAAATTACTAGATCAGTCAGAAAATATTGTTGCAGCTGAAGAATCAATGCTAATTGAATCATTAAGGCATTATTACATGAAACACAAATAGCTACGGATGATAACTCTTTGCTCTGCTTGATCTATAGTCTACAAAGAAGACATAATACCAACAATTATAATGCCTGATTGTTCTCCTCCTAAGCATCATATTTTCTCAATACAGTATTTTTCTCTATCGGTGTCATTTTGCTTGTAAATCTCCTAGTAGTGAATTTAAAAAAAAAAAAAAAAAAAGCTGACTTTAGATTAATGCAATGCACATTTTCTCTGTAGTTCAAAGGTCAAACTTTCTTCAGCCAGACTCCCAGTGATTGCAATGAAGTTCAGAGCTGGGGGCATTTTTTGCTTGAACTATTTTTGCACTTTAGAAGAGCCTTGTCAATGCTTCCCTTACTATGTTGGTTGAAGTAAGGTTGGATCTGATGGAAACTTTTGACAATCTGTAGTAAGACTGACATTGATTAAGGGAACTCAGTGCCTTGGATCTCCTCTCAGTGTGTGTTTTGCCCTGGCTCACTCTTCACTGACAGCCAGAAAAGTTTGCTATTAATGCAGGAGATGAAGGATGTGGGTGCTGTCAGTATCCTTGAATTTATGAGGCTATGGTCACATAGGATGAACAAGGATGGTGTGGTATCTTCTGGTTGCTGCCCAAGCCCTCTGACACAAATAACTACAGTCAATTTGCTACACTTTACTCTGTTGCTGTGAGATTCAGTGAATGTTTCTCTGTCTTCTAGCTGTTGTAATATCATTGTATCATGGCTAAAGCATAGTGACAGTTAGACCAACAGCCCATGGATTACATATGTATATGCGGGTGAGAGAGAAAGTGAGTATGTGTGAGTGTTGGCGCATATGTGCTAGTAGCAGTGATGAGGATAGTATTTAGGTGGGTAGATGGAGGCTTGCTGGGGTAGATGGGAGTAAGAGCATCTATGCGAGAAAGAAAGTGTGTGAATATGTAGGTTAGAGTAGGTTTGAGATGGTGTTTTTGTTTTGATCTTCCTACTCCCTCTTTTTTTCCATGAACAAAACAACTTTGGGTTTAACATATGTGCTTGCAGTCATAGCAGGATTTTGATATATGGGGTATGCTTTTTTCCCATCTTGTCCCAACAGTAAAACCTGCACCTTGTGTGCCAAAGAAACTTAGGGTATTTCCAGCCTCTTGATTTCTCATTCTTCTGGATCAGGAACATCATTTTAGTGTATAAGATAATTTCTTTTGCAAATTGACATCTTCTGCACACATCAAAGGTTTGGAGTAGTGTAAGTGCATATGTATCTGTGTATATATAGTGATCAGCTAAAGAGCTGTATGGAGCTGGAAAAAATAAGTCAAGGAGTTACAGCATCCACAACATATTCTTTAATTCTAAAGTTCATTGGCTGCATTAAGAAGATTGATGACTGAAAGAGCTTGGTGCCAGCAAAGGCCTGGAGTGCACCTTTTGAATCTGTGTTAATGTAATTTAATGGGTAGAACAACACAGCTGCGTCACTTCTCTTTTCTGTTCTGTTTTTTTCTTTCTTTTAAGTAAACATTCTGTTTTGTATTCACGCTGATGGCTCTGCCACAACCTTTCCAGGCGGTTTGCCTGCCAGTCCAATATATCAGTTGGGAAATTTATAAAGTGCTTTTTTCTTTCTCCTTCCTTTCCACATTTCTGTTCCTCATCAGTGCCCCAAGTTAGTGGTCGCAAAGTTTTGTAATCACAGGACTGCAGATGCTCATCATCCCAGGCTGGTGTAAGATGGCACAAGGTGCAGTGGGGAGGCAGCAAAACATCATGCAATTGTTTTCATTCAAGCCAAAAGATATCCGAAGATTTTTTTCTTTCTTTTTTTTTTTTCCCTTCCCCCACTCCAGTTCCCAGGCCTGTATAATCCAAGACAATGCAGCATGATAGGCATACATTCACATTTCACCCAACAAAGTTCTTATTTTAACCACTATTTGCAAAAGTTGGGTTTGTCTGTTTGGCAAACAAACAAATCCATGTGAAGTCACCTCCATAGTAAAACAGAGCAATTGTTTTAAAGTACCCACAGTTACAGAATAATTTTAGAGGAGACATTTCTGGGCATATCAGATAGTTACGAAATAATTCCCTAGGTTGAAATTTAGCTGGGTTACCAGGCCAACAAACACGCTCTGTGAATATATGGGGCTTGTTAGGAGAGACAGAGATCTGATACAAAGCCTCCTGCTGCTATTGAAAAGTGGTCCTACCTACAACCACAAAACCTTCAAATGTAGCCAAGTTCTAGTAGTAATTCACTAACAATTCTTGCAGCACTTTATTTTTTTTCTTTGGATAGTCCTCGTTAGTGACCTATTCGCACCTCATTCAGCTAGAGGTACTACTAGCTAATACAGTGAAAACAATATGACTGAATTGAAAAATTCACATCCATTTGGGGTATTTAACAGTGATCTACTAGCTCATCTGTCTTGTGCATTTCTTTTTTGGCTTTCCAGTCAGGACCTGTCAGCAATTTCTTCAGAACTCTGAAGTGTATTTCATGGGGTCTGTGGCTAATCCTACTGACATTATTGAGGTTTATTCCATGTTTTTAGTAGGGACAGGATTTGATCTATAAAGAGTGGAAACATTTTTAAAAGGAAAAGGAAGTATCCTAAGATCTCTTTCAGGTTAGTTATAGGTGAAAAGCTCTAATATACAGAAAAGTGAGGCCAAGGATAAAATGGAAAGAAGGTGCTGCTCATGAATACTGAAGCGTCTAAAAATACCATAAAAAACAACTAAAGATAAAAATGCAGAAATCAACAAAATCTTTTCATCATTGGTGATTGTGACAAATCTCAAATCCCAAGTTCCTTTTACAAGTATGATTCAAGACCTTCCTGGCTCTAAAGCTTATTAATTTCTCTTACTAAAATATGTATATTTCCCAGTTGATTTTAAGAGGTTTTATTCCCCCCTGCAGTGCTCCGTRTTTGAATTGCAGGGCTTAGAAATTTTTTCCCTGTTTGTACATGAAAAAGGGAAAAACAACTAGGAGGAGTGAGATGTGCTTACCAAGAACAATGAAACTAAGTCCTGTTTTGGAGCTGTACCTTCAGAAAGTCACTCCATGCTCATATTTCAAATGTGGCACTTAGACCATCCTTAATATCATTCACATGAGAGCTGCTGGGAGGATTCAGTCCTCACACGCAGGTAAAGCTAGAGATGGTTTTGCCTCCTAATGAAGTCTAACTTTATGAACTTAATGCTATTCCATTCTCCTTGCTGCCTAGCTTCTGTTCAAAAGATACATCATCTGCTGATTCCTGCCTCTAGAGGTGTACGCTACTAGAATTGGGTTTGACACATATCTGGATGATGGCTAGCAGAGGACATATGAATCTAAGAAATGTTCAGAACAGAAAAAGGCCGCGTTTTTCTCTATTCCTGTTTTTACCCTACTCCTGATTTTTCATTCTGTCCCTTGGTTCTCCTCCAAAAATAAATCTGGACATTTCTTCAGCTTCTGAAGTGCTTTGATTTTAAAGGCTCCTTCCAGCAAGTAAAATATTAGCTCCCTATAGTAAATCCTGAACAAGTTCTCAAAGAAAACGGGTGATTAAATTTTTCAGTGTTGGATTCTCAGAATCTCTTAGACTGCAAACAGATCATCTAGGCCATCCAAACCAAATCTGGCCTGAATCCAAACCTAGTTTCTAGGTAGTTTGAAAACAGTTGTTGAATTCTCCCACCATTTTTATTTGGGTGGGCAGCTTCTGGTCAGCTATTCCATATGACCTTGCATGTCATCCTTCCCTGCAAAATTTCTCCTACTGTTAAAAAAGCTGTGGCTGGAATCAGTGGCAGCAACAGACTTTCTGCTCAGTCTGGTGCCAGTGATCAGCTGTGTTGGGATCTGATGAAGCTAAGTTGAACATAATGAGTTCCATCTGGAAAGTGCCCTTTGGATCGGAGGTGTGCAACTTGTTGATGATGGTTTGAGAGGAATGTTTTGAATGGATCATGAATGGAAAATAAATTTACTGAACTGGGGCTGATGGTTTGGTAATGAAATATTCAGATCGGCTTCACTATTATGGAGAGGTAGTAGGAAGCACTGACTCTCCATTTGTTTCCCATGACTGCCCTGTTCTGCGTCCTGTAAGCTGTGAGTGATCTGTGCAGCTTTGTCCCTTCCTAGCTGCAGCTGTATTACAGCAGCGGAAGAGGACAATCCAGTTGCTCTCTGTTCTGCATCCTACTTCCTTCCCAGGCTGTGGAAGTCAAAGGGAGAGCATCACCTACATCTTCCTTGGGGCAGCGAAGCCTCTGCCAAAATGCAGTCCCCCTTCTCCTCTAGAGACACCTGGAGCAGCAAAGGATAGGGGAAAAAAGGAGAACAGACAGATAACAGAAAATGTGAGATATTGGAAGCAGTTCAGTTTGGTTTAGTCAGACCAATACCTGAAAATGCAGTCGGTCTGCAAGCCGTATCCTGAGTGCCCTACCTTCTGCTGCTGCTGGCCCCTGTCGGCAGAAGTCTGCCCAAGTGCTCAAGTTAGCAGGGAACACCTCTGTCCTCCATACTTCAGGCCCAGCCCTCTGTGTGTGTTTGCCTTTGCGGGCTCCCTCTCTCTGCCCCTGCGTCCTTCTCCCAAGCTGGGTGATACTGTGATACGCTCTGAATCTTGGTAGAGAGTATAGCAGCACTCAGGCTGCTCTAACTTGACCCTGTTACCTGTGATTTGTAAGGGCTCACAGACTATGTGGCATACAGCGTGCTGCAATTATTTTCTTCCCCTCTGCTTGCTGCAGCTCAGACCCTTGGCTGGCTGGATGCTGGCCAGGGCAATTCTCTGCCTGCTGGTGGCTTCCTTGTTTAAATACTGTTCTCAGCAGAAGATCAGTTTGGTGGTAGAGAATCTGTCCCAAAGCATTTACTGTGAGCTTTCCAAATCAGTTCTTTTAATACTCACTGTGAATTGATTAGCTTCTGCTTTTTTACAGGATGGTATCATATGTGCATCATATCGATGTTGAGATGGGGACATTGAGATGCTTCGTTATGCAAAGCTGCATTTGCTGTCTTTGTTGCTGAGTGAATATGTGGTTGAATATCGGTCACAATCCTCAAACTTTCCAATAGTTTTTGCTTTGCTTGAAAATGGATCCTGTGACAGTATTAATTAAAACTTACAGGTTTCAATAATTTAAGTACAGATTCTGCCTTCAGCTATCTGTGTACTTTTCACAAACAAGTAAGAGCTCTGTGTTTATTTTAGATCAATCTGTCCTCATCTTCCTTTGATTTTTCAGAAAGGCAACTGCTATTGAAATTCAGTGCAAAATTAAGGAAGAGAAAAATATAGAAACCTTCTTTAAAATTCAGCTCTGGATAAGGCCCTGAGTTTTCCCCTTCTCAGATTTTACCGGGGCATCCCTTACTCACAGAGGCTTAGCTCCTACAATCCTGTCTCAGGAAAGATTCAGATTTAGACTTTAACACTCCTGAGCTATTTTGAAACCTAAAAGCACCTAAAATGGCTCAGGCAGAGTCTCCATTTCAGGATAATCATCCACACATTTTGCATTCCTCCTCAGATTGTTTATGCTGAACATTCTCTTAATCTCACTCACTGTAGTGCCATCTTCTTTGTAAGAAATAATAAATCAAGCTCATGGTGTTCTCTGCCCCCCACCTTTAGTCCAAGGCCCGTGCAAGAGTGAGCAGACCCAGCCGCGGTGATGGTGCAGGAATGCCTGGAATCTCTCTGATCTGTTTCCAAGGAACAATTCCCCATGGCATGGCCAAAGAGCAAGAAAACTTTCCTTTCCTTTGTAACGAAGCTGAAGCCCTTCCTCCACTCACACTCCTTTATATATTTAGCTTCTAGCTGCAAGCGAAGAGTTGGGTCCTTAGTACCATAGAAACTTACAGGTGATATATGTTGCTAGTTGGCATCCTACGTAGGAAATAGATCATAATGGAAAGGTGGTGGCACTACCTGATGAATGAGAGTTGTTTTCTTTTACCGGCACAAATTCTGTTATCCGCATGCAGGCTTTACTCTGTCTGATGAGAGTTACCAGTGATGCTCAGCCTGTGCCTTTGATCTCTGAAGATTAACAAAAGGGGAGTGTGAGGCGAGGAGTAACAGCAGATCATACTTCTTGCCCACTGCATTAAAGTCAGAAAGTAATGCTGTGTTATGCCCACGGAGGGGGAAAAGACTGACTGATTTTTGAATATTCATCTGTACTTCTATGCAAAGTGAAAATTCAACTGATATAATTAGAAGAAAATCAAGGTCCAGGCCTTAAGTAAAGTTTAAAGGTGTGATGAAAATTAGGCTTCTACATCTCTCATCCCAGATGGGGAGCTACTGAAATCAGTGCTTTTTAAAACCACGCTGCATTTCTAAATATTTAAATATGAGTTAGAAGCTTATTTTCAGAAACCTGGTTATTGAAACATGTAGCACAGTGATACAAACATTTTTCTTAGTCTTCCTTTTAATAAAGATGACACTGCTTTGCAGTTCTTCAAATTATCTATGGTGTCCGGCAGTTTGACTTCAAAACAAACTTCCTCAAGTACTTCACTGTCTTTAATACATAAAGCCATATCACATCCTTGTTAGGCAAGCTAATATTATTACTTCTGTTTTAAGAATGAGGAACAGAATGATTACGATGATTGGCCAAAGCTGCTGAGAAAGTCTGTGGTAATGCTTCAAACAAGAAGACATCTTGGCTATCAATTTTATTTTTTTTATGTCTTTGGTTGTCTTTGGCTTTAGAATGGTAGAATTTTTTTAAAAACTATTATTTATTTTATTTGAAAGAACTACAAGTGAAATTATTTTATTCCTTTGTTTCAAATTGAAATTTTAATTGCATTTACAAGTATAAAAAACAGGACTATTTTAGGGTTTTCTCCTTTTCCTGTTAGCTACTGAACACTCTTTTTGACTAAGAAACAGAGAAAATGAAAGGAAGTAGAAAACTAAGGTTAGGAATTTGGTGGCAGGGATGGGTAACTCCCCATACTTGGGCAATGGAAAAAATCTAGGGGAAAATTTTAAAGCTTAGAAAATGAATAACTTTCTCTTATTCAGTTTGCATTCTTCTGATGATGAAAGGAAGTTTGAAAGTTTCTTCTGTTTTTTTCTTATATTAAACTTTCTTTTCCTTACAGGGAGGTTAATTAATAAAAAATAGTGAAAAGGCATTTAAATTCCCTCTTTCCAAAAGTCAAAAATATAATTATAAAGCAAATGTTTTCTATAAACAAGCACACTGAATAAAATTAGGTTTTCAACCAAAATAACGGATTCTTTTTTTATCAAACTTTTTTTTTTTAGCTGAAGTCTCAGGCCTCTGTCTAAATCAAGTCAGGAAATTTGATTTTAAAGTTATGACTTTTGCTTCAGAAAATTAAAATTTTCACTAAGCATTGCCTTTCTATCAGTATTTTGTACAATATTAAGTAGATATATTGTTGGGTCTTAGCTTTGGTGGATAAATGTTCATGCAATGAAAGAATGGTATACAAAAAAGTTTCATTTAAAAGCTTTAATTTAGCTGCATTGAAAGTGGTGTCATATCCATGGATTTATTTTTGTAATGGATCTTTGAAATCAAGTGATTTTCAGGGGAATGAGGGACCAGAGAGTTCTATATAGGGAACTAGTCGAGAGTCTTTACACCATATCCACTAATATGTGCCTGCCACATGTGTGAGCCATAGTAGTGAGTTTTCCATATCTAAGCTCACCAGAGGAAGCTGTAAATTAAATAAATTATTGAAATTTGGGGCAATATTAGCCCAAAACAATCTAGTTTCAAACTACTGAAAAATGTACTTGTATTTGTGCTGAATTTGGTAAATCATTTCAATTTTAAGAAATGAAAAAAAATTAGTTAAAGTATTTCATTCTTTTCAAAACAGATTTGTATGTATTTTGATATATAAAATGACAGGAAACATTTCACCCAACTTGAAATAAGTTTTCAGCTTTTAATTTTGCTGGGGAAAAAAAAAAGAAAAAAAAGTTGTTTCTCAGCAACSTGAAAAAAAAATGTTTTCAGCTAATGTCTAAGCCAAAAACCCAGTAAACATTTGTTTAGCTCTAAGGAGAAGTCTGCTTTCCGTATATTAGAAAAAAATCTGAATGAGGATACAAGATCCACAGTGTAACTTCACTGTCTCCCGATACCTCTCTTTTCCAATCTTGTTGAGATTTCCTGTCTTGTATACCTATCCATGCTTTCTGCTTTCCTGTGTAAGTCTACATAGTTATACATATAACCAGCAGGGCAGCTGCTGGCAGGGGACCTGAAGGCATTAACACAAGTTTTTCACCACGTCAGATCCTCACCATCTTCATTTTGTTGCCTGTTGTGGCCAGTCAGAACTTCATGGTAATGGCCGAGAATATCTTGCAGTAAAACCAACTGCTGTTCCAACAGCACAAACCACATGAGTTAAATGAGACTCTGTCTCATATCGATGGAAGCGGAAGGGCTATTGCACACCCATAAAAAATTTGGGTTCTGTTCAATAGAAAGCAATGGTGTAACATACACATTAAAAGCCAATTAAAGACAGTGTYATTATAAGTAATCTTCTTGTTGGATAGCTAACATAGCTCTGTGACTGTGTCTTATCCTCTTATGTTACTTTGAAAACCTGATTATTCTGCTGCCAAAGGATAAAATGCTCTGGAATTTAGTCCATTTTGTCTTACGACTCAAGTGCCAGTGCCTGGCTGCCATCTCTTTTATGATATTTGGAGTTCTCTGTATACGGACTGTTTCAAAATCAAAAGCATGCCCCTCTCAATAAATGATAAAATAGTTCCTTGGGCTAGGTAATCTAAGTGCTCTCCCAGCTTTAAGGGTTTCATTTTACACACATATAAAAATAACGTTAAATAAGGATTTATTAAAATGATCTCAAAATCATTTCCAAGAATCGGCGTGCTTACGCCACTGAAGTTTGCTTATGTGTAAAAACAAAACTTGAGGTGGGAAATGTAGGAGCCATATGTTCCCTTGTCATAAATTTTGTTTTAATTTTGTCCATCTTAATTTACATCTTTGCTGGAAAGGGTTTCTGGGGGCTTGCATGGAGCTTCCAGACGGAAGAAGAGGGAAACCAGAGATCCAGGTTCCATCTCTGTCTTCTAAGGACTATGTGCTCAAACCTGGGTCTCTCATATGCATGTAACTGCTATAATCACAAGAATTACTGCGGGAAGGGGCTGTGTTTTGTTCTAATCTGGGCCAAAAAAAAAGAAGAAATATGAGAATTTTCCATGAAATGGAATTTATACTTTCCAGCTCTCCTGGTTAGAAGATGGAAGAGAATGTCTTATGATATTAGAAAAGTTCACTTGTATTTAAACATGACATAGAAATGATGTGGAGGGATCATGAACAATACCTCATGTAAACATCATGGACTCTATAGCTAGTTTTGTTGCTCTGAACCGTGAAAGTTTCTAAGAAATTTCAAATACGTTTTTCGTTCAGTAAGAAAGTTCCACTGTTTCTCTTAGGAGAAAGGAAAATGTTTGGTTAGGAAACAGAAAAATAGGGAGGGATATGGAATAACAGCCCTTTCAAGAGTCCAAAAATAAACATTTCTGTTCACTCTGCTCTCAAAAGGCATGTGCTCACACAAACTAACAAACCGTCCTTTGGGAGAGTTAGCAAATGAGGACATTTTTGTGGCAAGCTTATATTTTTTGGCCCAGCTTCTGCTTTGGCACCTGTTTGACCTGGCAATTTAAGCTCCTTTCTGAAAAACAGGGTTTGTTAACTATATTGGAAATTGGAATCTCAGTGGGAATTTGTGATCCCAGCCACTTGTAAACAGCCTTTGTCCTTCCATGTATGTCCTCCTAACCCCTGTAGAATTTAAGATGTACAGAAGCCTCCTAAGCAATGACTTGTGCCATTTCACTGACTTTTCTTCTATCACCACAAGTAACAATAAAAGCAGTGAAATGAAAGCTGTAACAAGCTGCTGCTTTGGCATAATAGCTTGGAAGTACTTTACCCATAGTTAGTATGCACCTGGTGCACTCTCAGATAAACACCCCAAGCAGGGACCAGAATAAAAAATATACCCAAATATGTATCTGAAAACACCACAATTTATCTTTGACATTTATGGGATCCTGGCTACATTATGTGTGTGTTCCCCACGTCTGGAATGTGTTGGCTGTTGGTCATATTGCTTTGAATCTCATCTTTCCTAGAGATTTCCAAAAAAAGTCTTCCTGCAGCTCTGGGAGAGGTAAAGAAGAGGAGGGATAATTGTTTCTAGATGAACAGATAATGACAGAATTCAGTGCCAGGGATCTGGATCTGATATCTCCTTTACATTTCAATTTTCAGTTACTTTGTAAGAATTAGGAGCAATTTCTGAAGAACATAGGGAGAGTATGGTTGGATTTGCCACCCTGAATCAAGTTGTTGGTTCCTCAAGTCTAATACCTCTACCTGGGAGTGGCCGTCATTTGAGGCATCAGAGGAACATAAACCACGCCCCCCCCAACATTCCAGGGATGCGGTGATCTTTCTGGGGTGAGAAATGAGACTCCCATTCCCACAGAAGTGCATTTTGGACACTGATAATAGCTTGCATTGTTCCAGATGTTATTGATAAAGTTATCCAAATCTACTGCATATCTTTTGGCCTCCTCTTGTGATGAATTAATTTTTCAAGTTTAGTGTAGAAAGAGTAAGAGAAAATACTTTTAAGTTTTTTTTAAATTTACTGAATTTTAATTTTAAAATGGTGTTAGGATTTGTATAGTTCCTTCTAATTTTTTTCATGTCTGCAGTAAGTAGTACCTGTCTTTGCATCCTCTACTTCAAAATACAATAAGTTGAACTCTAGATCTGGATCAGTTTGGATCAGAACTATGGATTTGGATTAGTAGGCTTTCTTCCTTGTAGACTTGCATACTTCGTTCCATGCTTCTGTTTTCAGTGCCCTTCCTGACTGCACTTTTGAACTAGTTTGGCTGCCTTAAATTATTATTAAATCTCTGTATTTCAGTTTATAGTTCTAATTTAGGTACCAAATAGATTATTTAACGTCTAGAGACCTTTAAGCTCTTGTAGATGTTTATTAGCATTTGGTGTAGACCAGACAACTTAGAATAAGAAAACTTCAGCTGGAACCAAAGTGTAGCATAGTCTTTTACAGTTGGTACTCTGTTGTTTCACCTCTCTTTCCTCCTTCTTGGAAAGTCATGTTACAGTGTTAAGTGCAAATTTCAATGTAGTGTTTCTGTAGTAATGGTTTTCAAGCTGTTATATTTTCCATATTGTCCTTTGCTTAGTGATTTGGTTGTGCCCTATAAACAGAATGACTCAGATGTGTTGTATTGAGTATAGACTTGATTATGGCAAAACTGTCAATCTGAGAAGAAGTTCAGCCCTTTTTGAAAATATTTTTTCAGGCTTCTGCAGGTTATTTGATGAGCCAAACAGAAGTGGCTCATCATCCCACTCAAAAGCAAACTTGCATTAGCACTTCCAGTAGCTTCTTTAATGACATTACTACATATGAGTTAATTTTAAAAGATTTAAAAACTGTCTAATTTTCTGTTGAAGTGTATGTGTCTATGGAAGGATGTGTTAAGCACTGTATCATCTGAATTATGTTTTCCACATCCTGCAGAATCACTGTCAGTCTTCTGAGAGTATAAGAATACTATTTACATAAGCTTTTGTCCATTCATAAAATCTGATAACAGGAGTCTTGACTAACGTTTTAATATACAAATAAAGGGTCAACTTGACCTCAGGTTAACAAAAAAATTCCATGTTCACTTTGTTGCTGTAATTATTTCTAAAAAGAAATAATTTAATCTCTCTAAAGGTAAAAAGACTTTTTCAAACAAGAATATTTTTGATAGATACTCTTTTTTGTACAGATATCTCTTTTAAAATATTTTGGCAGTTAGTAATTCCCAGGACCACAAATCACTTCCAAAACTCAGCCAAATAATTTAGCTCATACATACCACAATGTCTTAGTCCATCAGGGTTGAATGCCCTTAGCAAATATTACGGCTTTGTTGGGCTGAAAAAAATGAACAAGTTGGAAAACCAACAGGGTTGAAAACTGCTGGATCCCAGACTGGGAAAATAATATTCCCATTAGCATATTCAGGTGACTACAACAGTTGGGTAGACTTTCAGGTCATAGAAGCATCTCTTTGCTGATCAAAAAATGATGCAGGACATATATTTGTGAAATTTTGTATGCATCTCCTCAGATAGTACTTTTTTAGGTGAAAAAATGGGACACAAAAAAAAAGGTCTGAGTTCACTGTCTACACTGTGACAGACAAAATAAATGAACCATACCTTACAATTAAGTGATGGGCCCCAGGTTTCCCGTGTGATATGAATAAGTCCATGCAATTGTCACAGTGCTCAGGCATAAGTCCCTCTTTTCACAGCTCTACGCCTTTCTATGTTCCATATGCAATCCAGACTTATTCCCATTATTCAACTATTTTTTTCAGTGCTATTCATTTATTTTTAATTATCCCATTACAACCAAAATGAAAGGTGGCTCTATGTTAGCATTTTGATACAGAGAAGCAGTGCAGTTTTGAAACCAGTCCTCTGATTGTCCCCACTTACCACCTCTTGGTACATTTCTCTTGTGTGGTTTTGGTTCATGTTAAATACATTCTTCTCAGAAGAACTGCAACCAAAAGCTCTAATCTGGGTACGTATCCAGAGGACTTAAAATCCTAAAGGGAGCATGGGGGTCTGAACCAAGAATCAATCTGCTAGAGAGCTTTACACCACATACATAGTGGGTGTTTTGATCCAGGAAAACAGATTCAGTTTAATCTGAAGTAACAGTGGAACTTTGTACAGTGGAGATGTAGGGGCCTCAGTACCAACTGCTCTGACCTACTGATCTTCTTCTGTTGTGTTAGAAAACTTCCTCATGTAGACGTAGTCAAAGAAAGCAGTTTTTGAACCAGTGGGTTTTCAGTTTTGTTGTAAAACTATCACCAGCCATTCTCTTTCTAATTCTTCTTTCTACCTCAGCCTGATGGGATATTGTACTGCGTTCTAGAGCTGCACTTGATGGTTGAAAATAAGGTAACCCATAGAAGATCAAAATGGGAAATATTGTCTTAGGACAATAGTCTTTCATGCTTCCAGCTCTGCAGGCAAAGAACAGGTATTAGCTGCCACTACGAAACAAAATTAAATTACATATAAAATGCTAACTTGTCTTCCTAGTGGGAGTGCTCATAGCGGTAACATCTAATTGCTACTACTCCTGCTCTGGAAGGTCATTCAGGATTGAAACACAGATGCTCCCATCTTGTCCTTGATGTGAGTACAGTTACAGCATGAAGAAAAGGCAGCCTGGTTTAATGGGAGCCTGCTGCTACTGAACATCTACTAAAGGAAATTCAGGATAGTATGTTTCTGAGTGTTCTGCTACTATGAAAAGAAGATTAAAGGATAAGTGGCTTATACTCTTACATTGACTTGAGGCTACAAAACAAAATGGCAGAATTTTTTTCTGTGGGAGTTTTGATATGCTGTTTATCAGTAGTGTGTGGCTTCCATTTGAGAATTATAATATTAAAGAAATAGATGGGAAGATGTATTTTGCCCTGTAGGGAGGAATGTATTCCAATGCAAGAAGTGTGAGAAACGTAGAAATTGGTATTCTAACTAACTTGCTCCATGACTTCAGGTAAGTCATACTTTCCAGAATTTTCAAAGAAAAGTGCCTGAAATTAGGTAATTGCAATATTGAAGCTTGGCTAACGAAATGAAAGAAATTAAGAAGGGTCAGAACCCTGCACACAGATGGAACATTTTTCTGGTTGACAACTTCAGTTGTGAGGAATCCACACCATTAGGGAGAATTTGCTGCTTTCAGAAAAATCAGTGGTTTTATGCTGTTGTCTGCTAAGGGAGAGGCCTTTTGAATCAGCTGTTTGAAAATCCTATTATAAAAAAGCAGCAAGTTTCCTATGTAAGAGAGATGTGAAGAAATACTAACTTCCTAAATCATGTAGGGAACACTTGTAATCCAGTTCTGTCACCTAAAATTAATAGGGCTCTCATCAGCCAGAGGGTGGAGGCACACCTAATTGCCCAAAATCACTGATGATTTCCTACATAGGTAAGGGGCAGCATGCACAAACGACCTGTAAATGACATTGTTAAAAAGCACTTTTTTGATGTGCAACATCAGCTTCCTTTTGCTAGGATACAGGCATGTGATTTCTGTTTCTGTCTGCCTAGTCCTGGAATCCACGTATAAATCCCTTGCTGTTTTCCTTGCAGGRCCAAGGTAGATTCTTTCTGCTAAAACCCATACATGGACTCTTGAGGTCTCATTCTTTGAGATCCAAGCATGCCTTTATTCTCCTCCCAAAGGTCTGAGTATACCTTTCCTGTCTTCCGTTCTCTCACCAGGAATATAAACATAGATTTAATTCTTAAAAGGCACATGAACTTTCTTCTTTTCCCCTTTGTACTGATAAACTCAATGCTAAGTACAGTTTGGTGAGACTAGACCTGAAGCTTCAAGCAAAATCCTTATGGAAGCTACAGTTTTGTATCTCTGTGGACAGCAATGCTCTGACAAAGTGGAAAGTGGCCCTTCCAGACTGTGTTCATGTAATAGAGTGAACTGGAACGTTCTTTCTACCTGGACTTTTTGACCCATTTTTCCCTTGCTGTCCTGATGAGTCCTTGGCCAATGTATTGCAGGCTAGTGAGAAGTTTAATCTCTAGGGTAAGGACAGCATATAATTAAATGCTCATGCATTGTCAAGATACTGACAGTTACAAAATGCTCCAGCCAGTAGCTTGTTGGAGAGCAAGCAATGAGCAAAATTACTTCAATATGCAGAAGAAATTTAGTTGCCCTGAGGGAATGCTAATTCAGAGAGATAGCAATAGGGATTACTACTTGATTTATAATGTGGTTTGAAAGGAATCAACAGGACCAGACCTGCTGCCTGCCTGTGCACTTAGCCATACAGTCACAATTCAGAAAAGAAGACATTAACTGTCCATCTTGCCTTAATGCTACCTTCTCCTCCTCTGACCTCTTCTGCTCAAAGTCCAGGTGGATTCTTTTCTGTCTCTAACTAAACAACTTCTCTGTGACTTCATCTGTCCCTCCGGTTTCCACCTTGTACCTTTTTTTTTCTTCACCTGAAAACTTACTGAGTTAATGATTTGCAGCTGTTGCCCCAGGTGCCGCCTCCTCCTGTCTGGTAACACGTATAACCCACTTCAGTCTGTCATCTTCCTTCTCTATTCTGTAGTAACTGCAGTCATTAAGATCTAGAAAAGTTTCTTCGTAGACAAATCTCCTGTCCTCTTTGCCATCCTGAACTCTTTTGCTTGGATGTATCATTCAGAAATAAGTTTTCCTCTATTCTTTCTATTTCCTCCTTTGCATGTTCCAGTTACTGTGGAGTTTCTTCTGGCTCACTTAACCTCCAATTTGGAAAAGGAAATTGCACTTTGGCGTGTCAGCCTGGAAATACTGCTGACCCCTCATTTAATTTCAGCTGTCTGACATGCTCCATGCTCAGCCCTCTGCTCTTTTGCTTTGCAGTGTTTCTGCTGCCATATTTTATGGAAAAGAGTCAGAAGATGGAAGGATAATCTGTGAGTCACTTGTGCAATGATGACTTGCAGATTTCCTTCTTTCCTTCCTCATTATTTCCATCCTGCCAATCTTTTATTTCAGTTTCTTCTTTAAAAGGGGGAGAATTCATTTGTAAAGTACATTGAATACCTCAGCTCTTATTGCAAAGCATTTTTAAAATATTATCAATACTTAGAGCAGGATTTCTCAACTTTCATCTGCACAGCGTATCTAAAGGATTTTTTCTTTTTGTCAGAAAACATAATCTTATCACAGAGATTTTAGAGCCCTATTCATGACAGTTCAGACAGGGAGATTATATACCCTTTGAACTCTGGGTCTCTTATTAGAAGCTAACAGGAACTTTTTGCTTGTGTGCTTGTGCCTGCCTTTGTTTTGTTTTTTTCCCCCTTGTTGTTTAAACTATGTTAGACCATGGAGATAACTGTAATCTGATGATTTAGGATATTGAAAAATATTAGATTTGTTATTTGGGACCCGGGATGTCTTATTGTGTAAGCGGGTGGTTGAATGGGGAGGTATGATTTAGTATTGCTCTGGACATTTTTGTACTGAAATGACTAAGTATTCTGGAAGTCATCTTAGTTTCTGACTGGGGTATACAGTTGCCTCACTGTGTGTATTTATCAGTGACTGTCTAAGTGGAGAAGAGAAACTCACAAAAGAGAAATGAGAGAGAATATTATATGGTTTTATTTTAATGTATTTGCTTATAGTTTTGTTTTGAATATATCTTTTGTTTTGATTTATTTTGATCTGCCCATGAATTAGTTATTGCCATAGGTTCTATAAGTAGAATTTGTGTCACTGTTCAACAGTCGTCATTTGACTATGAGACTTAACAACACTTTCAGTTTTTCCTCTTTGACATTTTTAGGGTAAATATGTTTTTGCAGTGGCTTGGGTTATTATGTAGTCAAAGCTGCTGTCAGATAGAGCTGCCCAGGCATCTCATCCATGGCCTGCGACATCGCATTACTTCAGGCCTGTGACCTTCACCCAGCTCTGTGACCGTGTCTTGCATCCTGATCTCAACCTTCCTCATTTCTGCTGTTCCAGATATGTGCACTACCTCTACCAGATGTGATCTGCAAAAGCCTTTTCTGTTCCTTTTAGAGTTTCTCATGTAGTTTGCCTAATGCGTTTCACTTCTGACCTGTGTAATAGCTCTGCTATTTGAATCACAGGCCTTACCTGAAGAGACATTGTCACTCCTGGCAAGTCCTGCCAAACCTGATAATAGTCTGCAGTCATAAAGAGTGCATCCCAAACCACACTTTCCTGGTGGAGTAACTCCTGTCATGAACCTGGATTTGAAGCCATCTCTAAAAAATTGAGTTTTTAAAATTAATAAATGGAGACTAAGATGATACCATCCCAGTCTCTTTCCCTTTCAGATATGCTACATGCAAGGTCTCAGTAGGGAAACTAACTCTTTTGGTCTTGTGATATTTAAGCAGAACAACAAATCCAAATCCTTTTTATCCTGATAAATGTTTTTAAACATTGAGAGGAAGCTGTAATCTTCTTCTAGTTTCCTGGGATGGGATAACAGTTTCACGCTACACAGGTTCTGACTTTTCTTAAGGAATGCAGGAGCAGATCTATGAACCCACAAATAATTGAAAACTGTAATTGAAAAAAAAGGAAAAGGTCAAGAAATTAATGTAGTTATTAAAATAAAGGGGATTATTTGCAGATAATCTCAGAATTTATCATGTACAGGATCCTGTTTTTAATAAAGTTAAAAAAATGGGAAAGATCTTCGAAATATGGATTGGGAGTTAAAAATTGTTAGATGACTGATCTACTGACATTTTATTATTCTTCAAGAGAATACTGGAGCTTTCACAGCTCACAGAGCATAAATCCGAAAGGCTGCATAAGTCTTTAATATTTCTTTAAGAAAGCAAGCTACAAATAATAAAGGACATATTCAACCTCCTATTTTGATTTCTTTCTGAAATGTAATATATTTTATGAAATTCCATAATACATATTGCAGTTGGAGTGAGTTACTTCTTTTTTTTTTTTTTTTTTTTTTTTTTTTACAGGCTAGGAGTATTAGTCACTAACATAAAAATGAAATGTGTAACTTCTAACTAAAGAAGCTTAGCACGTTTATGTTGCTAGCAACATGTGTTTGCACGGAAAAAGTTGCTGAAAGCTGACCCCATACTGGGAAAATTGCTAATCTCCAAACAGAATCCTAAACAACTTAAAACAAACATTTTACTGCATGCATTTTTAAGGTCATCTCACACGTTCTGAGACAGTATTTCATTGCACATTGGCAATGTGAAAGGGCTTGTGCCTCCAAAACATTGTTGTTGGGTTTTTTCCCAAGGAATCTTCTCATCCCTGCGCCATGCCACATTTGCCTCAGTTAATATTTTCTCAAATGGAACACGTCAACTCCAGCCTTGCTTTTTGGGTTTCTTTGGTGATTTTTCATTGATTATTCAACAAAGATATCTTGTCAGCTGCCATTTACTTGGTGAAATTTGGTCTTAGTACAGCATCAAAAGGATTCCCTCATTTAGAATTTCTTACTATAATCAAGTTATATCGTTATAATATACATTTAAATATGTTATATGGATATATATGCACACACACACTTTCAGAAATAGTGAACTACACCTTATATCTCTCTCTTGTGTCAGAATGACTAGTATGATCTGCAGCCCCAGAAGGTTATTAGAAAAGATGCCCATCTGAAATATTCCATGGTAAAAGCCAGCAATAGCCAAATTGGGACTCTCTCTCCACTTCAGTCACTTGGGTGCAGACAAATAAATGGAGCAAGCTGAGGGCCAGATTTGATACAGGTGGGTGCCCCTCAAGCAGGAACCAAACTCTAGTGAGAGATTTCCTACAGAGAGAAGATAATCAAAAACCAAGTGTCAGCAAGCCAACGGCAGTGAGAAGCCTCTAGCTTAGAAACAAAACAAAACACTGTTTGTTGTCTTCAGTAATATGATTATCCCAGAGTCATGCTGATTTGCAACTCATCATTATGTCTTTGGGAAAAATGTGCTTCAGTTCATCCACAAGGAAAGATCTGATTATCGTAGAAGTCTCTTCTCGCCTCACAGTACTGAGTGAAATCCTAGCTTTGATTGAAATTGGTGACAGAACTACAGAGTTCAACACAGCCATGGCTTCTTCATCTGAATCCATTTTCTTTATATACATTAACTATTCTAAAAACAATAGTGATTCCTTATGTCTCAAAGGTGGAATGGTTCAATTTATCATCTTTAAATATTTGAACAGTTTCAGATGAAGGGTACTTTGTAGATGTGAAGTATTATTCTTAATACTTAAGTGCACATCTTAAAAATATGTCTCAATTCCTTTTGTATTTACCTAAATGAGTGTGATGATAAAGTCTCCTTACAGCCGCGGTGAGCCTTCACTTATCACATCTTCCCACAGCATTCTCCTGGAGAAGCTGGCTGCTCATGGCTTGGAGGGGGGTACTCTTCGCTGGATAAAAAACTGGCTAGATGGCCAGGCCCAAAGAGTTGTGGTGAATGGAGCGAAATCCAGTTGGTGGCCGGTCACGAGCGGTGTTCCCCAGGGCTCACTATTGGGGCCAGTTCTGTTTAGTATCTTTATCAATGATCTGGATGAGGGGATCGAGTGTACCCTCAGTAAGTTTGCAGACGACACCAAGKTGGGCAGGAGTGTTGATCTGCTCGAGGGTAGGAAGGCTCTGCAGAGGGATCTGGACAGGCTGGATCGATGGGCYGAGGCCAAYTGYATGAGGTTCAACAAGGCCAAGTGCCGGGTCCTGCACTTTGGCCACAACAACCCCATGCAACGCTACAGGCTKGGGGAAGAGYGGCTGGAAAGCTGCCGGGCAGAAAAGGACCTGGGGGTGCTGGTTGACAGCCAGCTGAACATGAGCCGGCAGTGTGCCCAGGTGGCCAAGAAGGCCAACAGCATCCTGGCCTGTATCAGAAATAGTGTGGCCAACAGGAGTAGGGAAGTGATTGTGCCCCTGTACTCGGCACTGGTGAGGCTGCACCTCGAATACTGTGTTCAGTTTTGGGCTCCTCACTACAAAAAAGACATTGAGGTGCTGGAGCGTGTCCAAAAAAGAGCAGCGAAGCTGGTGAAGAATCTAGAGAAGAAGTCTTATGAGGAGCGGTTGAGAGAACTGGAGTTGTTTAGCCTGGAGAAAAGGATGCTGAGGGGAGACCTTATTGCTCTCTAAAACTAGAGGAGAGCAGGTGGTTGAAAGGAGGTTGTAGCGAGGTGGGTGTTGGTCCCTTCTCCCAAGTAACAAGTGATGGGACAAGAGGAAATGGCCTCAAGTTGTGCCAGGGGAGGTTTAGATTGTATATTAGGAAAAATTTTTTCACCAAAAGGGTTGTCAAGTATTGGAACAGGCTGCCCAGGGAAGTGGTTGAGTCACCATGCCTGGAGGTATTTAAAAGATGTGTAGATGAGGTGCTTAGGGACATGGTTTAGTGGGACTTGGCAGTGTTAGGTTTATGGTTGGACTCGATGATCTTAAAGGTCTTCTCCAACCTAAATGGTTCTATGATTCCCCTTCCTTTCTGTATCCACTTGTTTTCATATTTTTGTGAACTGTATTTTTTTGTAAAGAAACTGTATTCTGTGGTGTGTTGTGAAGTGCCTTGCCTTGTGAAGGTCTGAATGCAGGTGAGACCTCTGGATGTTACTGTACTATTAATAATTAGCAATACCATGTTTTACCAAATGTTTATTTAGTCCTGTACTAACAACATTTAACACTCACGTTACATCATTGATACAATATTTCTATGAAATAAGCTAGAAAATATTTTTAGTTCTACAGCATAAATAGAGAAATCGAGTCAGAGAAATAAAAAGATGTGGCTGGCGAGGGGATACGACTTGGTGATAGAGCTGCATTCTCAAATCCTGTTCCTGCTTCCAGGCTTGTGCTGATTTCCCTGGGCAGCCTGCAGCAGGAGTTGTACTGCTAGGGTTTTCCTTTTAAATGGGAAGCACTCAGTTTATAAAATCATACTCTACTGGCCTGATGGTCTGCATCTGGATATTAAGCTAATTAGGTCTGCCTGTCCAGCATTCAGGTTGCAGTGAGTCTGGAGTTTGGTCTGTGACTTATTGCCTCTCTCGTTAGCGCATTAAGACTGGCTTTAGATTTCTCACACTTTTAATTGTATTCGAAGAGAGCTGTTTATATGAAGCCCCAAAATGGATTTGTTTTCCAGTGCTTCTCCTTTGCTGCATATTAACGTTTAATTAGCAAAAAGATCCTATTACCTCAGCACTAAAAGTGAGAATAGCTAAGGGACCTGCTAAATATAAAATTAGATGCACAGTCAACCTTTAATCTGGTCATAATGCTGTTACCTAAATATTATTATAACTCCTATCATAAACTATGATTTGATTGATTTTGAAATGTTTATACCCAGAGTGTCTGGCACAACTTGTTTTTGTGAGTACGCTAAAGTCAAAATGTCTGAACTAAAGAGACAGCTACTCCTAACAAGCTTTATTTGGGATTTTCTTCAGTTCAAGTGGTTGGTCTGTGATGTCCTTCCTTCAGAATGGGAACTGAGCTGGAATCCAAGTTGAACTTAAACCAAGAAAAACTATTCTCTAAGCATACTTTAATCACCCGTAAATGTTCTCATGGCTCTGAGGACCATCTTTCAGTGGAATCTGTTTTTGAAGCAATATGGGGATTTCCCCCTATGGTACTGGAAATCGTGGGTGCATAACTAAAAGGCAGATGTAACACAGAAACATATAGGAAAAATATATTCTTTTGTTCAGTTTTTGTTTTGGGGTGAGAGACGTGAAGCCAAAGATTAGATGGAAGTTTTCACAATGGGATACATAAGGAATGGCAAACGAAAGGGCTCCTGGTATGCCTGTCCTTCTGCGGCTTCAAGGAGAGCTTTGCTATTTATTACAACTATTACCACAACAGCTAAAAAGGCTTTTGGTAACACGCCCTCTGTAAAATCTCTTGACTATTTTTTCCACTTAGTTTTTGTTGCTAAGTCCTGTTTCTACCCATGACATCTTTGTGTTTTGTTTTGTATTATGATGTCTCAGCAGCAATATTTCATCACGGACAGTTGTTTTGATACTCATGTATTAATATAGCAATGGGCATCTCACACATCCCTCTAYTTTAAATTTGGGCCTGCTGTCAAAAATCATGATTCGAGAACACATAGTAAGGTTGCTGGGATGTTATGTGATAAGACATACATCTGAAATTTTCTGACAGCATAAAAATATTTTTGATCCAGCTTAGAAAAGAGTAAAAATTGAGATATTGTTTAACTAAAATTTTGATTATGCTTGCCCTTACAGCTTCCAATTTGGAAACTATCTTTGTTTTTCTGGTTTGAACCTGGAAGCTAAAATAGTTTGAAAATCACACAAGTGATTTGTTTTTGTAATTTAGGAACAGGATATCTCTTGAGAGGATTAGGTTTTGCAACAGTTTCAAGCAGTTTGCAAATGAAAGAGGATTTCTTTGGTTTGTATTACTATTTATTACAACATTTTCTGCAAACATCATTTTAACAAAAAACTTGTCTTTTGAAAAACATTTTCCTTCAGAAAATTTTTACCAGTGTTTTCTTTTTCTTGGAAGAAAAAGCAAACAAAGTATTTAATTTTGAGTCTGGTTAATCTGAAACAAAGTTTTCATTGTGTTGAACTTAATAGGAACATCTTCCCTTTGAGTTTATTTGCTGTTAATTTCCTGAGCTGGTTTAATGCCTCACAAGCGAGGTAGTTGAGGTGCCTGCTGCCTCCCTCCTCCTGTAGGGACCAGCCTTGGTCTACAACACACTCACAGCCTGTTCTCTGGTTGTACACTGAATGTCCATTATGGGAGATGTAATCCCTAGAGCATGGCCTATCATGTGTGACTGATGTGAAACCAGAAACAGATCTAAGAAGCAATATGACAGGTTGCAAGAGTTCACACTAACATTAAATCAAACTTGAAGAAAGAGTTTTCTTTTCAATGGATGGTGTCAAACGGAAATAGTTCAACAATTCCAAATATTTTTTAACATCTTCCAAGTCATTTGAAACAATTGCTGGAAATATTTAATTATTAAAGCCTTATCCTTTAGCATGTTTTACATACTAAAGTGCCTGAGAGGTGGTTCTTGGTTGTCATTCTGAGTGGACAAGTATGAAAAAATAAATGCAAGAGGAACCACATTTACTGCTATGAAATCTTGCAACACAGACTAGAACACCTATTAGAAGACTATGAATATAATTCAAATTCCTTTGACCACCATGCCTTGGCAGGTAGGCTGCAATTTCTGAAGCACACAATCGCTGTTAGTGTATTGATTTTTGTGGTTAGTTCAATGACTAGCTACTCTTGGGACATTTCTCTTTCCTCAGATATTTGCCAACATTATTTTTATTGTATATTAATTAAGTTCTCCCATTTATTCAACTCTTCAACTCTGTTGCTGGGACAGATCTAAAGCTTTTCCACTAGGCAACAAAAAGAAAGCCGAATGAAACTGCTAATTCCCTGAGAATACATTTTCTTCTGCATTTTAAGAGTTGCTTTGAGTTCTGGCCCAAAGTTGAAACTGCTGACCAAACACCAGAAATGCATTCAAGATTTGCTTAGGGGTGAACCCACTTGATATTCAAGGGGGAAAACACTGACCATGGCTTGCCATGTATTTGCCTGCCGTGTGCATTAACAACTGTGAAAAACTCACTGTTCATGACCCAAGTAACTCCATGTTTTCCATCTGTCATTGTCATGCCATAGCACCACTGGTGTTAGTCATAGAAGATGTCCTGTGGTCCTCTGTAAAAAGGCCAAACTCACCTGCTGCAAGGACAGATGGGATTAGTAGGTAGCCTTATTTGGAGACGGCGAGACAGATTTAAGGAGAATACTTGACAGCTTCCAGCTGATCCCAACACCCGCCAGCTCAGGTACAGCTATGCGTAGCCTTCATGTTAAAACACCAACGGTTGTAAATAGGATGGTTCCCTTTCTAAAGCGTATGACCCAGCTTAAATGACTTTTGCATTCTACAGTATTCCTGAGTTGGTTACATATTTGTCAAATTTCCCTATCTTCCTTCGGTCTTGTATGCTTTTCACTACCGTTTTTAAACTTGTTATGTCTGGGTTAGCTGTCCTGATTCCTGCTAGTACAAAGTATATTCTGTACATTTGGTTTTTTCTGTTTTAGTGCAATGTGGACAGTAATTCTGTCATATCATTTTAATTTTCCGGTTCTCTTGCATGACCTGTAATCGAACAGTTTTCACTATCATGGTGACCTGATTCCACGCTCAGTGAACTAGACTTGTTTGCAAAACTAGAATTTGGGGACCAGGACTGTATTCCTTTCCAAACAGGTTATTTGGAAAACAAGAACTCTTTCTGCCTCCCTAAAGATTTAAGAAAAAGGGAACCAACTGAGAAACTTCAATCCACAGACAAGAAATCCTTCTGGTGCTTTATACATGTTATGTAAAGACCAGATTTAATTCAGGTATTTGGAGTGAGAACATCATCCTTCAGGATAGTTTAGAAACAATGTCCTCTCTGATATTACAGCTCTCCAAATGTTCAAACTGAGCAGAAACACCTGACAGTGGACCCCAGCTTTTCAGTCACTTTAACTGAGCAAAAGAAGTTATTAGCCCTCCTTCTGAGTGAGACAATTGAAATGCCTGCTAAAGTAAACAAAGCACATAGCAAGGTGGAGATTTTCAAAGTTGTCTAAAGGATTTGGAGTCCCATAACAGGTGGCTTTGAAAACCCTATCTTAAAAGTTGTCCAAAAAAGAAAAAAAAAAGAGGGAAAGGAAAAATAATTGTGTGAGAATCTGAGTAGACCTAGTCTTTCAGGCTTCACCTTTGTATTTCTGGCTCCCTTAACAGATCTTTTCTCCATTCAGATCAGTGCTGCAGCAGGACAGTTGGTGCTGGAGGTGAAGCAGGATCTGGCGAGTCTCCTTCTGTCCCCTCCCTCTGTGGGGCCTCTTCTGGCTCATCCTTTCCCCCCTCGCTATGTTTTCTAGCTGAGACCTGAGCTGTTGCATTGCAGGAGCTCCCTCACTGTTCTATTACTAATTTGTGTGCGGAGTCCTAATTACAATTTACCAAAATGTTTTTCCATTTTCTATCTATCATGTTCTAAGTCTATAAAAGAGTGGGTGAGAAGACTTGTCAGTAAGTCACACCTCTTCCATTTTTTAAGCTATATTTTTAGTTGACTGACTCAGATGGACTTTTGCTGTCAGAACATCAAAAAAGCCTTACCCAGCATGTGTATCTCTTTCTATGATCAGTCATTTTGAATTCAGGATTTGAGTTCATGAGGGGATGTATTTGTATCCTCAACTTACTGATTAATTTCAGCTTACATGTTGTTTCAGTCTCCTGAAGATTGAGGGTAGATTTCATGAAGCTGTGAATATGAGATATCGCAACCTCACCAGTTGCTTCTTCCAATAAATAGTTTCAGTAGTAAGCATTTGTAGTAAGTGGCCTGACTGCTGTTGATATGTAACCTGACATTTAGCTCTAATTATATTGCAGGTAGTGATGAGTCTGTGGTCCCTGCAATGACAGTGAACGTTTTCATTGATCAGATGATTTATCTAGGGGGGTGAAAGAACTTGGATACGTGATAGGATATGGAAGAGAGATCAGTCCCTGCTCTTGTTTAATTGCTCTCATTATTCCTCCATGTCTAGCACTTTTTACAATGCTGCTGGGTTTTCATTTGTAGTACTATGTGATGTTCTTTAATAACGCTCTATGTTATTGACAAACATATGTAAATTGTTTTCTCTAGTAATAATAGTTTTTTCTTATCTTTTGCTTGCCTGCTTGCATATACCCACAGTCACCCATGCATTCTTATGCCCACCTGCATACAGCAAATGCACCTGCATGAGCACACACACGATTCTTTTTGTGGAAGATGAAACTGCTAGAAAGTCTTCCTTAGCTTTATATGCCAATCATTCCACATAATGGTGTACCATCTTTTTCCAAGATGTATTCTAAAGAGCTGCTTCAAGTTGAAAGCCCAGCTCTGAACACCCTGAAGCTGGAAAACCTCAGTTTCTGATCTGAAACTTTGCAGCTAATGTGGTCTTCAACACAGAGGCTCAGGGTGAGGCTCTGGTGTGAGGAATTACTGCTTCCCAAAGTGTATGTCAGTCTTAATTTAAGTCACTTGCATTATGGTCAGAGTGCCTTAAATGCTTCATGCTCTAAACATCCCTAACAGGAAACAATTCATTCCTCATTGATCTTTTCTGGCAGCTTGCTTCCTCCCTCCAGTGGAGTGGAGAAGTGCACCTTTGGGTTCGCCTGCCATATAGCTGGCTATTTCAAAACCAGTATTGACATTACTGAAGATTTAAAGAGCCTATCCACCAAGGGGAGTTAAAGCTTGAGTGTTTCATGTCTCCTTAGCAGTTGTCATGAAGAGGAACAAAATGCTGATTGAGTGATTGCAGGGACAGGCCTGACGCCAGCTGTCCCAGACAAGGTAATAGGAACTATGTAATATCACCATACTGGCTTTGTTTCTTTGATCTAATCTTTTCAAAACCTCTTCCAGAAGCCAGTGAAATTCCCCTTTTTCTCTTGTTCTGTCTTTGGTACCAAAGTTGTAGTAAATTGCTGTCCAACTCTATATTCTCCCTGCTATGTATACTTTTTCTTGTGTTCATATGTGTTAAGAAATGCCTGTTACTAGAGTCTTTGTGGTCGTCTTCATTTCACAAGGTTTCTACAAGCCCACCACTAGCGTTGATGTCCAGTAAATACAAAAGTGCAAGTCCACTTGCTACCCTCTGTGGCACAGTATGGAAAGTAGCAAAAGGACTGAAAACCACGGTGAAGGAACTTCTGTCTTCATTTCTCTGGTTCTAGAAATCACAGAAGGTCACTGGGGTGACCTTCAGAGGGCTGTGTTCCTTGCAAAACCTGACTCATTTCTAAGTTGAAATGAACGCAGGAGTTTGTGCTGATTTGGCCAACACAGGTTGCTCTCGTTAGAGCAAATCGCCTCAGAGTGGGCTCCCGCTGCAGGTTCCCCCAAGGCAGGGACAGGGGTAACTCAGGCTGTTGTGCTGAGGATCAGAGGGCTGCTCAGGTGTTCTCCATTCCCATTAGAGGTGTGAAAGAGCCAGTCCTCCCTGGGGCAGTGTGGGAGATAAGGGTGGGCTCTCTTTCCTTTCTATGTAGAGATGAGCTTTTTTCATCCCTAAGACAGACATCTGCTGAGTGGCAGCTCCCAGCCCTCCCTGGCCCTTCTGCAGGAGCACCCATGTGAGTATAGCATCTGACTGGTAATCTCTGAGCTAGGGTATTTTCTGCAGCTTGTGTTTCTCCTATTGAGATTGCTGATACTTTGCCTGTTAGCAGCCTTTGGTTGTTATCTGATATATGTATTTCTGGTGTATATTTAGTTTATGGAAAGCTTATATTTTTCCTGTGTTATGTTCCATTTAAAAGTATTCCTTTGTACAGGCTGCATAGTGAATGTTAACAGTACAGCTGCTTGTGTACGCAACAAACAGGTAGGGGAGAGGATACCGTACATACTAATGAACATGCTGCTTGATTTGCTGCTATCTAGTGGCTCTCACAGCCTTTGTCGAGTAATATTTAGAATACTTGGTTGGAAGAACTGTGACTGTCAAAAGGTAGTGCTAATAGGTACATATGACCTGAAAATTATACTATAAACTGCAGGGCAGTGTATGTAGTATAGACAATTTTAATTAAACTCTGTTCAAAAGCTATGTAGCTCATTAAAATGAGGGGATGCCAAGTTGTCAACTTGCCAGTCAAACTAAAAGGGTTTCTATCTAATAAAGTGGACCCATTTGAAAAATATGGTTTATTGAAATTCAGTACCTTTGAATAATTACGCACTAAATGCGTCTGCCCTGTGAAGCAACACCACAATGGATGGAGTTGTGCCTGGCAGGCTGAAGCTTCCTGAGTAATAAAGAGACTGTGAGACAAGTACAGTTTGTGCGTTAGGGATGCTTGAGGGCAAAGGGCAAGGTGGGAGATACACAGTGGGCTGGAGGTGCAAGATCACCATTATGTGGATTTCTGCTGATGTAAAGAAATCTTTTCAGCCTATAAACTTTGTGACTTCTCATAGACATCAGGGACTTTGTGCAGGCGTGACTGGGCCATTTGAGATAATGGCTACCTAATGTTGTAGTTGTGTTTCTTGCTAAGTCATTTATGTGAGTATGACTGTGCTATAGATTTAAAGTAATGCAATGGGGGTGTCTGTAGTAGATGCATTTTAATTGTGGTATGAAAGTGCAGGTTTAACCCATTACCAACTATTTTCAGTTTGCTAATTGGACTTTATGCAAAATAGTATTAAAGGTGATTTACAAAGAAGCCTAAGGAATTCAACATCATCATTTCTGAATTTAATTAACCCATTAGTAACCGAAAACACACTCTCCTGTCTTGCTCTCCCAAGGTCAAGGGTTATTCACAGGTCCCGTGTTAATAGTGGTATCCAGAATTCTGACCATTTTGATATATTTTATCTTTACCACACAACTCTGAGGAAGAGTAATACTGTCTGCTCTGATAATCTCAAGAGGAAGGGGCTCTGGAAAACTGTTGTTACCAATAACTTGGAAGAAAAATAAAAGCACAATGCCCATTGTACTACGGTAAAAACTTTTGCTGTCGGCGTTTCATGTGAAGGGTATTCTCAGGTTTGCATGATCCTACCGTTCATTACAAACAGCAGGGAAAGCGAATGAGCAGAATTGCACAGGAAGGCTCTGGAGTAGTAGAGAAAGGTGTCTTTGATGTCCTTGATTTCTGACTAGCGCTATAACTGCTGGACCTTCCTTCTTCCCCAGCAATACAAATACCAGCCCATTTTCAGGGCTTTGGTCTGAAAATGCTGCTGGGACAGTTTCAGGCTATCAAGAACATCTGAAAGATGTCAGCCTGCTCAGCATAAGCTAGCCAGAGACATTACAGCTCTGCAAAGAATGAAGTACAGAACAAACCCGACACAGTATGTGTTCAACTTACCTTGGCAGGTCTTGGATCCGTTGTCCTCCTACCTGTGTCAAGTAGGGTGGGTTATTTTTTTTCTATTTAAAAAAATAATTACTGCCAGTATCTTTCAAATCCCAAAGGAAATTATTGGGAACACTTAAGGAAGCTGTTTCAATTTGGTAACTTTGCAGCTTTTCCACCAGCATGCAACTTCATCACATAATATTGTTGGGTCATACTTCCTGTATTGACAAGCAAAGTCAGATCCTTGCATGAACTGTAATTCATGGCTATAAGGAAGGCAGTTCTTCTGCTTCCCATGGTGTTGGAGAATTGTTACCATCTCCCAGAAGAGCCCAGAAGTGGCCACGTAGGTGCACAACAGCTGGGGAGTGTAGCAGAGATCAGGACACGTGTTCTTCTGGAACAGTGGTGTTAAGGTCACAGTTTGTTGCAAACTTGAAGAAACGCTGAACAAAAAACTAGTTCCAGATGTTGGGGTATGGAGATGTTGAATGTTGTAGGGCTTTTGTTTTGTTTGAGGATAACAGACGAATAAAAGCAAAACCATGGTTCAATGATCGTTTGTGGTCCTCCCCAAAGAGGTATGCCTGCCCTTTTCTTGCCTCTGACTATATTTCTGCCACATCTCTTGTGCCAGCACTTACTGCTTTTGCAGCTCTGCGGTGAGTCAGATCAGGGTGAAAGCTAAACTTGCAGGAGAGCCATGACTGGTTTTCAGCAGAGCTGATCCCTGCTCAGGTGAATGGGAAGAGTCCGGGGATGTGTGGCTGGGGATCCAGGAGCTAAGCGGGCAGGACTGCCCCTTTGGATATCAGCCTTAGATATTGGCATTAAGCTTCATGAACAGTCGCTTGAAAGCTACAGCATTCAACATGTTTATGGTCACGAATTGCACTTCTTTGTAAGATTTGGGATGTTAACCACTCTAACTTTAGGAAATGCGTTCCTCTCTCCTGAATTGCTCTTTTGGCTGGATACAATAAGCTTCATATATTGTCTTTTAGTGTTGTTAGTACTTTCTTCTCCCTGAATTCAGGTGGGGAAAATAAATGAACAAAGTATTTTGCGTTATGCATTATTCTTTTGTTTTGGTGTTGTTCATTTACTTAGTACCTAAGAAAATTCAGGAATTTTCCATGTGTTTCATAATGAAAGATCTGAGAAATGACAATTTAGTGTACAAATTTAGAGACTGAAGGCTATCCTTTAGTCACACAGACAAATAACTCCACTGACCTCTGTGAAGCTGTACTTAGGTGTCAAACTGATGTTAGAAAAATTATGAAAACAAGCAAAAATATGAAGAATGTAGTTTTGTGTATGGTTAATAATAACTAGGTGAAAAACAAACAAAAAAACCCCACTACTTTTTTGGACTTCCTCCAAAATGGAAACTTTTTTATTCTAAAATATTGCATTATATGTATTGTAGGCTTGACTTTTTTAGATGATTTTTGTGTTATTGTTTTAATTTAATGGCAAGCTGAAATATTCTATTCTGAACACATAAGTATTTTGACATCATTGTGTTTTGTTTGGTTTTTTTTTCTTATTCTTTCAACTATCAAGATGTTGTGGTTTTGGGGTTCTGGTTTGTTTGTTTTAATCCAATCATCGCAGAGTATTTTGCCGTAAAACTGGTTCTATATCTAACTTCTGTCATCTTTAATTGTTTTGCCCCTCTTTCTCATTTCATGCAAATCAGAGTTAGTTTTTTCATTTGTGGTACACAGCTTACATGAAGATGTACCTTAGTCTTGGCCTCATACCTAAATAAATATGTACCTTTCATTTCTTGGAGGAAAGATCAACAAAATGATAAGACATCTAAAAATCAGTGAATTGGATACTAGTTTTCCCCGTTTCATGCATTCCTCAAGAAGCCAGTTCCTGTTTCAATAATATGTTGCAATTGGAACATTAGAAAAAAATCTGGTGACTTGAAAGAGAGAATATAATATCATTTTAGCAGGCTAGAGATTGAATTTTGTAGTAGTATCAAATTCCCTTTTGCTTTAAGGAATGATGGGCACCTGAGATAGAAGCAAAAATTTGAAAGTAGAATAGCTGTTCACTGGAATACATGCATGCAGCCACACGCAAGCTGATGTTATCAGATGCATTTTTGCTGAAAACATTGGAGAAATTTTTAAATGAAAGAAATTCCATCATTTCAAAGGGAAGTAACAATTCTAAGATATTAAATGTAAGTGTAGTTTAGAAACCTGGTGTTGGCAGAATGTTGGGTTTGGTTCTGCTTAGTGGGTTTTCTTTTTATTTTAGAAATACTTACGCCAGCTATTTAGATAACTGGAGAACTTTTCTAGCACCACCTGTTGGATGAAAAATCCTTCCTAAATCTAAATTGTTCCTGTTAATTTCTGTACAAAAAAGGCGTGTATTCATTTGAAGCTGAAATATCTCTAAACAGGCAGCTTTCAACAGACCATTTCATTTAGTCTGTCTTTCAATAAATATAGTAATTTTATAATTAGTTGCCAGAACTGAGAAAGATCAGGGTTTCATTGCTACAGCATGAGGGCTTTCTTATGCTGGGAGAATATCTAAAGCTGCTGATCGTTTAGAAAATCCTCAGGCTGAGCACGCTAATACTATAGCTGTCACTTCGTGGGGACATGAGAAGGTACTCAGAGCTTGGTGCATCCATTATTTTTGCCAAAAATTGCTTGTTGTTAAACCATTTGTACTCATCTTCTCATAAATAAAAGGTATGCAGGGGGGGGAAAAAAAAAAAACAAAACCAACCCTCCTGCCTGAGCTGATTTCTTTGAAAAACCCTTACGCTGAGCTGAAGCTTTAGCTCTTCAATAACTATATTTAAAATAGAGCTATGCTTTTCACTTCTTTTTTAAAATAGATTATTTATCCTTCCATATACATGAACACAATTGACATGAAAAGCATAAAGCATAGTTATTTATTTCCACTCCTACTCCCTTGCTTCTTCCCTATTAACATTATCTCCTTGGTAACACRTTCCATGAATTGTGTCTATGATATGCCAGTTACTGCAGTTCGTTTAGTGTCTTGCTACTTAAATGTATTTGAATTTTGTCTGTGAGGTCCCACCCTAAATGGTGAACTTAAAATTTCTTTTTTTTTTTTTCCCCCTCCCATCTTTCCTGAGTATGTTTTTTCTTGATTTTTTTTTTTTTTGTCTTCATTGATCCTAGGTGTAACGTGACCCCTGCCTCTGAAATGAATGACACTGAACTTAATTGAGCCAGAATTTCTGAAAAGATTTTTCTCTTTTAATCCTATTTTAATATCTAAAAATGTTCAGATGCATCTTTTTAGTATATTAAGTAATACCTTATCCAAATGTATGTTTATGCATAAACTTAACAAAAAACTGTGACATCTTTTTTTTTTCTCTACAGTACTCTTGTGAAAGAACCTACTGACTTTAAATATTTGATAATGTGTAATCAGAATCCATCTGAGCCTAAAGTGTTACCACTTTTAATACCAATTATAACTGATAAGGTTTTTTCTTTTGCAGGGGGCTGATCAGACATATTTATATGTAATTTTTGGAAAACTATGGAAGTCTGCTATATTTCTATAACATGTACATTCTGTATAGGGGTCCTCACAACTGATGAAACACTAGTTAGTTATTTGAGATGGGATAATTTTAATCTCTGTGAATTTCTAAATTGACTTTGATACAGGCTACTTGAACTTGTTAGTTTCAGCACCAAAGAGAGAACCCCTTTAACTTCCTTGTCAGAATAAAATTAAATTGCATCCTGGGGATCTTTCTCTTTCATCTATTAAAAAGTTATTAAATGGCTTACCAAATAAATACAAGGACATAGAAATTACATCCAGGCCCTAAAAAAACATCCATTTGGAACCAGACCTCTTCTATGAAAAATTTTGGCTTCATTGATTCAGAATTTTCTAGTAATAAGAAACACTATATTGGCTAGTTAAAAATTGACTTAGCCCTGCTAAATATCTCAGTGGCTCCTTTCCTTTCATAGTAATGAACATAGGCAGAGAACTGAAGACACTTTATTCCGGTTCTGTGAAGCAGGAGTTCTGGCTCCTGTGGTAGACACCTCCTTTGGTGTGCCCTGTCTGGCCATGCAAAGCAGAGATCTCAGCAATGGCTTTGGATATCTCTGCAACACAGTCCAAATGAGCTCACAAAATTACTGGTCGCTAGCAGCAGTGCTGTCTTTAATATAGTATATGTTTTATAATAGAAAATGGAGCTAATAATGGAAGTAATCTTCGTAACATACATAAACATTAGTATTCACAAAGTGAAACTCTAGCCAGTGCAGTCTTCAGAAATGCAAAGTCTCAAAAATACGCAGTAGTGAGCTGGAAGTGTTGCAGAGGACAACTTCTGTAACTTAATKCAGAGATAATCCTGGTGAGATAACTGAGTATTGGCTGCGTTAGAGGAAAGAAAGCTTGGCATGAGTAACCCGCTAATAGGACTTGTATGTCTCAGGTGCTAAAAGCAGCTTAACAACCTGCAACTGCATGTTTGGCTGTGCCTCTGTGTGGGTACATATACAAATGTGTGTATCCTGGTGACAGCTAAGACATCACAAATACAAACGAAGAGGCAAACTCCTTTTTTGTCGTCAAGAAGATTAGATTATGTTGAGCTACTCCATTTCTCTCAGCTGATTTATTCATTGGTGATAAAGCTGGCTCTTGTCTGTATGTGAAGCATCCAAAAAATGGCGATAGTTTCTTGGCAAATAGATGAAGAAATCACTCCAACTCCAACGTTAAAAGGTTGGGAGTAGTGTTGTCTGTCTCGGGTGTCTGATACGTTAGGTACTTGTCCATGTAGAGGTAAAGTCATTGTACTTAAAGGTAAAGTTTTGACAAATTAAAGGCTTATGCGTTTATTTGCTTTGTCATTGTCAATACTCTCTATGCCAGGTGGTGATAAGATCCTTTATTCCAGTAACTTGTATGATGAACCCTGTGGACACTTTTCACCAAGTAATCCTTATTTCCCTAGTGAAATAGGGTTTAGTAAAATAGGAGTTTGCTTCCAAGTTAGTAGAAACATTTGCCCAAAATATGGGTGCTTCAGTATGCAAATATAATATTCAATTATCTTTATCCTTTATGACTGGCATGGTGGTCTATGTGCATGGGAAGCAGAGGAAGTGGAAAGAGCAGGATTGACAAAGAGAAGAAAGAATTTTTAGGCCTTTTAATCATTGTTCTGCCACATAGCTTGGAGAAAATTAATAAACCAATCTGAGGACAGGTATTTAAGTAAGCTAGCAGCCCACGAATCTGCACTTCTAAATAGCTAGGGAGCCCAATATTTTTGTTGCAGCAAAGGTGGGAAGAGGAATGTCAGATTCTTTTGTTCTCAGAAGATTTTTGAGATGTATAAACTAGGCTCGTGAAACTTGGCAGCTCTGAACTTAGAGGAAAGAGCCCAGGTCTTTAATATTTCAAGTAGGGTGCCCAACATCTGTGCCAATACTTCTCAGGAATGAGTTGTGAATGGCATGGTGATCTCGCAACTAGGAAAGGAATGGGAGTGGAAAAAGACATATTAGTTGCTGGGAGAAAAAATGTTGATAATGTAATGTAGGCAAGTTGAATTTTGATTGTATTTGCAAATTTTCTGAACTCGCTTATTTCCTCTTGGTTGACATGTCTAAATTCTTAATGTCAATTACCCACAACGATGAGGAAGGTGAGAAGGGGAAATTACCCTAGCTGTCAGCACAGAGCGCTGCGCTACTGACAAGGAGCATTTACCAGACGTGTTTAAAGGTTGTTTGCTTTATCAGCCACACTGGCTGTGTTATAAAAGAGATACAGTAATCTTTCACACAAGCTAAAACTGACAAATATAAAGCCTTTGATGGAAACAGACACTGTTATTAGGTTACACATTCGTAGCAGGATTTTCTTATTATGATATCGCCTATTTCAAGAGCATAAAGACTGCCCAGACGGCAGATTACAGGCTTTACTCCCTGTCCCCTGCCAGGGCAGGAAGGTGGTGTGCAGAACAAACCCCGAGGAGCTGGGGTTTGGCTAAGGAGGAGCACTGATGTAATGTGCTACTTCAGTACACCTTCTGGGTATGAGAGAAATCTGACCCCACATCTCTGTAGGAGCCCTTATCATGGTTTCTGTCCTTTTTCTTTTTTTTTTTTTTTTCTTTTTCTTTTTTTTTTTTACTCCTAAGAATACATTGCCCTCAAATTTCAGGAGACCCTTTTGGTACAAGATACAATTTTGTTTTTTATGATTAGTTGCAAGGGAAGTTATGAATCTGGCCTTCTGACTTCACATATGCAAAAGAGTTGAGTGTACTGAGCTGTGATACGAAGTCTGGTGAGACTTTTGAAAGTCTGTTTTATGCTGGTCTTAATTTCAAACCTCAGCACAGCCATTCAAGTTGAGCTGTTGGGTATTATTGTTGAGACTGTAAGTTTGACCTGTCATAATTTTGTCAAAGTCCAGTAGGAAATGTCCTATGGATGGGCTTACAGGGATATCATAAGATTATAGTTTGCGTGAGTGGCAAGCGAAAGGGCTCATCCAGGTGTCGGGGAGGATTTAAAGAGCATTAATGGGAATGAAGAAATTGGGTCAGACAATCTGCAACCCAGGCAACAAGGACAAGACATTTTACTGCCTTCCAGCTTCAGGAACTGTTCTGAAGGAAGTCTTTTAGAACCAGGGATTTAATTCAGGCAATATAGTTACTTGTTTTCATCGGGAGTCCCATCAACATGCATGTGCAAACATGTTTCCCTGGCAGAAATTGTACTGATGGTATTCAAGAAAATACTTAACAAATGGTGACAATGGAAGCTTCACAGGAACCTGCTTACAAGACTACTTAAAGGACAATTTGGGTCAAGTCCAAAGTTCCATTTCAAAAGAAGTACATAAAAGAAATACTAGTGTGAGTTAGTGTAAACCAAAATATTTACATTTTTCTTTTTTACTTTTAAGATATTTCTAGCCATGTACAGTAAAGCAGTCCTAATTCCTGTTCCTTTCAGCTCTCTGTTTAGAGGAATTCCCGTGTTACATAGCTATGGCTGAACAGAATAAATTGTCCAAGTTCACATCCTTAATGGACTGAAATAATTGCTTTTTGTAAATATTTCAAATACAAGCAGAAAGTGCCCTTTGGTTTACAAATTGTCCTCAGATTAACATCAGGACATGACAAATATATGTTCAAAATGTGCAGCAATTTTAATGAATAGTTAAGGTACGTCATGGAGGTAGGCAAAGCAGAGCCATGTTGGCCTGTGTATTGCAGGGAATGCAGGCAGGCAATCAGTCCTCTTGAGCAGAATAAGAAACTAAATAAGAACTTTATTGCCAAATTTTTCACTAGGGATAGCAAAAGAAAATATTACACTGTTCACCTCTCGGTGCATTGATTACAGCTGTGTCAGTGACAGCTTTCTTGTTAGCTTTAAGTTAATACTAAATCAGGGTGTCTCTTCCATTTGGACATCCTGAGTTGCTGGAGACCTAATAGTATGTAGAGATGCGTTTCTGCCCATCAGTGATACCTCAGAACTGTTCACAAGGATAGGAGCTTTGTACATATATATATATATATATGCAAATCACATTCTAATTCAGGAAAGTAAATTCCCCTGCCTAATTTTTTGTGAAGTTACAGCTGCATACTGTATTCACTTCTAGTCCTAAAATGCTATGCAGCATTCGTTCCTGGTGGTGGTTTTGGGGTCAGTACCCCTCTTCTGAGTGTACGCCCTTCCTGGGAAGGTCCCCATGCCTGGATGTCTTTTAGCAGAGAACCTTGCAGTTCCCCTCTGCCCAGACTCRGCACAATACAGCTTTTGTTGCTCCATTTCCTGAATTTGCCACCCTTCTATTCCCACTCTTCGTAATACATTTCTAAAATGAAGACTTTTATGAAGAAAAATGAAGTATAATGTAAGAGGAAGATGTTTTTAATAAATTAAGGTATTCCTACACATTGAACTTTCCTAAGCTTCTTAAAGCCTCTTTACCCTTAGGAAGGGCACGTTTTTCAAGAATCCTCGTGAAATGTCTGGGGACATCAGCCTGTTCCCTGGGAACGTGTCCTGCAAATTGCTCTCTGCCAAGTTCAAGTGCTTTGCATTAAACCCTTACCGCAGCCTTTGTTGCCTCTTCCCATGTCTTTTGATAGCTGAGTAGTATATGGGTTAGCTCCATACAGGGTTAAACCATGACTACGGCCTTTGCATTATCTCGGGTATTTTTGGAGATGATGTTAATGAGGTTATTGACCTCCTTCCTGCCAATGTGCAGCTCAGTCTGTCTTGAACCAACTCCTCCAAAGTTAATCCCCTTTACTATAGTCACTTTGCACCCCAGCGGTGATATATTTCAAGGAAGAAGGCAGTGATTTCTGGAAGTATGTTTTGTAAGGTAATTTAAAATCTTTTGAAGTAAAAGCTGCTGTTTACTTTGCAGCAAGTGTTACTACTAACATAAGGTATTAGAAAATATTCTTTCTTCTCTTTCAAAAACCACTGGTAGCTCTTCTGTCTAGGCATTACATCACACCAATTTTTATCCAATACAATTACTGTTTTCTAGGGGGAACATGAATCCTTTGTGTTATGGTTTTTTTCACTTTTGAGTACTCTGCAAATAAATTCTGTATGAACAGTAATTATCTGAAAGTATGCAAGATCTTCTGAGAATATCTATAAATCCTCCTCTTCCCAGCATTGCTAGTGGGGCTAGAAATAGAAACTGAGATGATGAGGAGTGTGGTCTACTAATGTCTTTGTCACTTTGAGAGTAGTCTGCTTTGATGAACTCTAGGTGAGGCTACATCTTAAAGCTGTTTGGGGATTGCAGTGATTTGCAGGCAGGAAGGGCTTTTGTTATTTCTTTAATGAACATACTAGCCCTGTCCTCYTCAGTCCAAACTCTCTTGTTGGTTTTCAGATATATTTGTATATGTTTTTGTGAAACTTTCTCTAGTTTGGGTCTACTGTCTAAGAAATTTACTCTCTGATCATAATGTTTTGTTATAAGTAGCAATGGTATAAAGGGGGAGTGAGCAAGTAGGTAAAGGAGCTGAGCTGGCCGGACTTTCTTAAGTTTCTTATTCTTCTGTGTGTGGAGTAAAAACCCCTTTTTTTCCCTCACTGGTGAGGTAATACATGCAGGTCTATCACAGTTGTTCAGAACTCTGGGAGTTGTATGAGGGGATGTTAGTCCATTATATTTCTATTCACAGRTGAAAGATTAAGATCCACTGAGAATATTTACTCTGACCTCTGGAATTACATGGGCTGCACGATTTCGCTAAGCGATTTCTTCTATTGAGTCAGGCTTAAACTAGAACATACCTTCTAGGAAAGGAGCCCATGATTGATGTATGACATCAAGGCACAGAGGATCCATTGTGCCTCAGTAGTTTGCTTCACTATTTTACTCCCCCCATGCACTTTTCCTTGGTTATTTGAATTGTGGCACAGGGATTTGTGAAAAGACCAGAAAGGGTGTCCAGGCAGTGGTTGAATCCTCTATTGAAATTTGTACCAATCTAAAGCAATAATTATTTCTTCCAGTTTCTGGTCACTGTTCAGATTTTCATGTAAATAAGATGCATTCATGCCTGTAAGAATATTTGTAATATGATTCCTTTTCTTGACTAATAACAACAACGTAACTAGAAACAATGGCTCCAAACTACACCCAAAATTTTACATTAAGTTCTGTGTGTCATTTGTCTGGATTTGGACAGCTTTTTTTACTTCTGATCTTGCTTCTCTCTTGAGTTTTGATATGGTGACACCTGTTTCCTTGGGCAAGAAACATCATTTTATATCCAATGGCATCCTCTTAATCTAGCTTGCTGCATCTGTATAGCCCATTAATTTGCTCAAGCGATACATTAATGAGAGAATAAATAGAAGATCATGTATACCTTTTCTTCCTCCAAATGCAAAATGCCTCCTTAGGGGACTTATTTAACTTTTGTGGTATGTTTTTCATTTGTTTTTTAAAGTAAATGGAAATAATCCCATATTTACATATCAGGCACTGAGGTGTAGATCTCTACCTAGGATCCTGCTTAAATCCTTAGAAATATTGGTGTTCTCCAGACTGTTAGAAGGAGGCAAATAAAAGCTGCAGGAAGTAGGCAAAACATAAAGTCTTTAATGGGTTAAAGAATAAAACTCCAAAGAAAGATTGTGAATTTGCTCAGCAAAGTTTTTCAGACCTATTTTTAGTTGTTTGAACATGTTGACTCTTACATAAGATTCATTCAGAATATATAAACTATTCGGTAAATATTCCCAAATGTGATAGAATCATATTTTCACCCATTTTGTTTCTGTCTTTCACATTCTAAAACAGGCCACGGGAGCATTTTAGATGTATTTCTGTAATAGTTGCATGAAGTTCTAGCACTGATTCATAAGCTGATCATATATTAATAATGTTGCAGAGAAGTCAGGACTTGGGCAGAGAGAGAGATATATTATTTGGTACGTGTGTGTATATATTTAAATAAGCTCTGTATCTTGATAAATGAGTGTGATGCTCTTTTTTTGTCATTTCTGCTACACTGCAAAGCTATGACTGTGCTGGTGAACTTTGCAATACAGCTGCTTGATTACTGAGTTACTCCATGATGTATTTAACCGTGGATATATCTATATTGTTTTTGGTAGCTGTGCTGGAGTTCAGGCTTGGCTACACAAAACAATGTTGACTTTTATCCAACAGTCCAGGGAGGCAGAGGTTGCGCTTGAACCCAATCTTATGTTCCCGAGTTTCTCTGCCAGTAGAGGAAAAACCAGAATCTGATTAAAACCTGTTGAGGAATTCTGGTCTCAAATGCAAGACTGAGCTTTCTGGTAACATAAGATAACCATCTTATCTCTCTGTTGTTACAAGATGTTGAGGATGCAGTAATGGTACTCGACTTTGCACAAGTGTAGCTCAGCCTCCTTATGTGGGCAAAGTTACAGCTTCCAAAAAATGGATTTTTTTCCCTGACCACTGAAAACTACTGAACACTTAAAAGGATATATTATGTTTTATTCAGTTTGCTACTTGTTAGCTCCTACTAATTTTAGGTATAACTGCAGTATGATTATGCATACTGTTGAAGACCAAGACTCCAAGAGAACCAGGGGGTTTGATCTGAGGAAGTATGGTGTTGGGGCAACAGATTTCACTCTATAGTTTAATGGCATTTTATGTCTGAAACACTGCAGTGTAATTAGGATTACCCTGGTCTATTTAGGTTAAAGAAATATCTTTTGCTTTATTTTATTATTCATATGTAGCACTTTAAAGTGAATAGAAAAATATACTGACGTATCTCCCTCTTGTTTATGAAAAAATCCTCAGCAACTATTTGGTGGCAACTCTGAAGAAGAGTAAAATAAATGCTCTGACACCCATACCTTCAATTTGACCACTATCTTTCCTAAATTCCACTGATCTGGAGCACTACRTGAGAGTCGCTACTGCCTCCAGTAAGAGAAAAGAGAGATCTCGGATCCTGTACTACTTGTCGCATGTGCTGCTTCCTCCGGGCAGAATTAAGAGCCAGTCTGACATAAGTGTTTCCAAGCATACACAGAATAAATAATAGGGAAGGGAAAGTGTTGGAGAGATTTAAAAGAAAACCAAAAAAGCTTTCCAGCCTTGCCAAGCTAAATAATGTTAAATAGTTTTCCTTTCAAGAAACGGAGTTAAAGACCAGCATAGCAAATGAGCAAATGCCTCCTGAATATTAATCCCTCTTCCTATTCCTCCCTACCTAGGAAAGGGAGGGGGGAATTACTTCTGCTGCTGCTCCCCCTGCCCACCCACTCTGGAAGTGGTTGCAACTCGATGCATAAATCCTGTTCTTTGACATCTGCATGGTTCCTGACCTGGTTCTGCAGGGTACTGCAGAGTATGGAAGAACCCAAAACTTAATTCCTCTTTCCTAAAGGAAATTGCTTTACCTAACAGCAAATGTCCTTGGCTASGTTCACAATGTCTCCCAGATGTTGTCAGTGGGACTGTGTTGCTCCCAGACATTCCCATACCGTAACTGTACTTGGGGCTGTATGTGCCCAACTTGAAGGTGATTTGCAATGTGATCACTACAAGGCATGTACAGGATTTAATTAGTGCCACCACCACCAGGCCTGTAAGCTTGCAATTAATTGTTGATGTTAATACCAAGCAAGGTAAATCAACTGTTATAAGAACACACACAGTTGAGTGACTTTGTTCCTTTACCTGCAAAGGGGAGGGAAATCACTGATGATCTGCTATCATGGATCTCAACAAAAATCATCTTATTCTTTCCTTGTTACCACAATAATTATGACTGTTGCACACTGGGGAGGGAGTGCTGCATGAGGAAAGCTGAAGTGCCAAGATGTTTCATTTCTATTATGAAATCAAGACATGTTCAGTCTGTGGGCTGATAYGATCTGAGATTGCCCAGTTGTGACCCCCTTAAGTAAAAACCACTAAAGCTAATTCTACTTTAACATCAGAGAGAGAGGGCTCCCAACCTCCTGCTGTGTATCCTAGAGATGAAAGAACCTAGCTAGGGGCCCACACAACCCCAACAAGAGTGTGTTGCACAGAGGAAACGAAATACAGGGTTTCCACAGAAAAGAAACACAGCAAATCTTCCAGGAAAAAAAAGGTTAAAAATCTAAAATGCAGGATAAAATAGCATCTAGTGAAAACAAYGGAAAACAAATGTTGACAAAAAACAGGGCTTAGCACTAATTAACAAACATCAGCCTGCTTCTGAAAGTCTACATGAGGAAACATAAGCTGCTGTGTGACTCACAACATGCATTGGATGAAGCAAATTCCAAACCCATTTTGCTGGTGCCTGGAGATAAACTGTTTCAAAGATGACAATTTTGGCAACAGCAATTTTAGAGTCGCATCCTGCATAAAGGAGGTGCTCCAGACAGCAGCCACCTTTTGGGGAAGATGCTGTGCCTGGGGCTGGCAGCAGCTGTGGTTTGGGTTAAGGCTGCACAGTGATGCTGTCTCTGCTGTAAGGTGAGCTGTTGGGCACCTCCACAGGCGGTGTAGCAGGGAAGGAGGAAGCAACAGCCCCCTTAATATCACTGCCGGCCTTGCTTGACCCTTCTCTGCCACCTACTTCCATTGCAATCAGCAAACTATTCTGCTCTGAAGATTTTGGGGAAAATTATAGATGATAGATTATATAGGGAGATTATATTATAAAATGCATATTATATACGTGTGTGTAAATATATACACATGCATTTCTTTTTCCTGAGGCATTAGCAATTTTCTACTAACATTTTCTCATGGGGAAATCTACAATTTTGTCCATACTCCTTGATTTTTTTCTTTTTGGAATTCAAAATGACATTTCATTTTATAGATTCAAGCTATTGGACCAACGTGTTTCAGGTCAATTTGATGTTAATCTTTGTTCACCTGAATTGCTGTGATTCCTTGTGAGTGTTCCAATTCAGGTGGTCCGTGTCCCTGTTTTCTTCCTGGGCTAGGCCTTTCCTTGGGGCRCTCTCTGTTGTGATACCCTTTGACCATCGCAGTATTTTATGAGATTCATATATTCCATGCAAAACAAAATGCTTTTATTCAAAGTATAGCTTTGAGTTTCAAATTAATGTCTAAATGAAAAATATTGGCATTTCTAGTTGAAATTTTCTGGTACTTCATGTTCTACAAAATATGCATGATGTTTTGGCTTTTTGACTGAATTTTGGCATGCTTCTTCAGCAAAAAACAGTGCTGAAATATCAGATCACAGTACTGAACTTCCCATTTTTGACTAGTTCTAGCCTTTGTTTACACTATTCCAGCCTTACTGTACTCGGTCTGCTCTGCAGCATTACAGAAACCTGTATTTCATACCAATCAACTCCATCAAGACTTCAATATGTCAATAATAATTTATATCTACTCCTACCAATCCTACTGAAACAGAAGGAAACATACATTGCCCAACTAGTAGTAAGCAGATAGTAGCAGATAGCAAGTGCTGATAGTAATGGCATGACAGCATCCTCAGTGCAATGTTATATCAGTAGCGTGCCCATGTGAGTGACTTATACCACATGTAATCTCTTTAATCAGAAAAGAACATTTAATAAATGTATCTGTTCAAATAGCTCTATCTACATCATCTCTCATAACTCTAAACCAAACTGCTGTTGCTTTACTTTTTTTCCTCTCTCCCCCCTGCCCCCCCCACCCCCTTGGCAGGAATTGCATCATATTTTCTCTTAACCTCTGTGTCTGTCACTGTATGTGTATTTATGAACCAAAGGCCCAAAGATAAGCCTTCCATGCTGGAGTCATACATTTTCCTGAATATTTGCATGTTGTCAAATATTTCAGCCAAGGTCGCCAATCTCTGCTTTAATTGCCACCACTTTTTTTGAGAAATAGGAGTTCTGCTTAGATTGTGACTAGTACATTTCCTACCTTCCTAATTAGACTTGTAGTAGCAAAATAACATTCAGCTTCTAGGTCCCATGCAAAATACCCACAAGATACAGCTGCACATGCAGTAAAATATGAGAAATACATGTTGCATTCTCAGTTTCTATTGCATCTCTTTATATACTGTCAGTTTGACTGCAGCACGGTTGTAAATTTGAGATGTGCTCCTGTGGTTTTCATGCCGTTTTATGAGTTTTAATTAAAATGTGACTTTTCCTGAAAATCCAAACTGTCTTTTGATGCTAGTTCTCAATTCAGTTGACCTAGCTGTCATATAATAAGAGACCAGTTTAAAATAAACAAAAAACCCCCACCAAAACCCAAGGTAATACCTTTAAAAGGATTTATTCCTGATTTTCTAGAAAATTAGCCTTACACAGAACAGTTGTCCAATAAGCTAAGACACAAAAATTCAACTGTTCCACTGATCCACTTAGGGTTTTTTCTGAATGATTACTGAAATCCCAATTTTAGCAGCCTCATCTAAACAAACAGCAGAGCTAAGCACAGTTGCCTCTGTAACACAATGTACCCATTTGTACTTCCTTGGTCAACTCGTGTAGGGTAGGATTCAGCAGTCCATGTCTAAAATGAGATTCATCTACTTGAAGGTAGATATCTCAAGTAATTGGTTGAATCTTAGCCTAGAAGTCTTTCTTACTTGCCACCAACTTAAAAAAAAAAAACAAAAAAAAAAAAAAAAAAATATCTGGTTGACTGTCTCATATACAGACCTGTAATAAAAATGAATCTTCTCTCTTCTCTACCAAAAAGCTGGGAATCTCATGATGCATTTCATATAATCCCTTATGAGAAAATGGAAGAATACTTTCTCCTGGAATAAAATAGGTATGATCACATATGCCAGCAGGCCTGACTGCTGGTTGAAAACACTTCCATTCAACTTATTAAATTTTACTCAAAGGAGACGGGGAATAGCCATTTGAGCAGAATATGTTATCTGAGCGCTTCAACACCTCTCTGCCTGCCTGGGCGTGCTGTTTGCTACTGCTGTTGCCATTTCTTCTGCAGCTTGGAGAGAGACTAAAAAAGAGAGGGCAGATGCCACTAGGGGAAATGGCATCTCATAGCATCAGCAAGCATTCCCAATGTCCCCAGCACTGGCAGAAGTGGCAGAGCTCTGCTATGTTGTGGGAAGGGATATGTTTGGCAGCTGATTGTTCTTGACACAGATGGGAATAGGCTTGGGAAGGATGGATTAGATGCCATGAGGAGGGATTGTGGATGGAGCAGGGGTGAGTAGGGGGAAAGGAAGGGTCCTTAGATCTGCCTTCATGTGGCTAGAGGACCCTGCTGTACACTGCAGATGACAGCCATGTGGTGGTCATTGCCTGGCCTTCTTTTCCATGTAAAAGAAACACAGTACTTTTGGGGAAAAGAGGTTGCTGATGATTGCAATTGGGTCAAGTATGAGCTTATCTCTCTGTTAAGTGAAATACAGAAAATATTGACAGCTTCCTACAGATAGCTTCTGCTCATTTCTGTGCTGTAGCAGGCTTGTGTTTGGAGGAGCAGGGCTGCTTCCATTCAAATGACCTTTGACTAGTGACTCAGTTTGCAGCCGTATGGATTGCTACAACAATCAGACCACTTGATGAAATTATCCTCTTCAGCTGCTGTTAAAAGGAATGGACAAAAGCTTTCTTCCCCATTTAAGCATTGTTTCCCTTAAGCTGGTCATGGATTTGTGACTTGTTTAGCAGTTTGTACTGTAGTTCCTTAAAACACACTGGTCCTTTTTTTAGTTCTGAGGGGTTTTTAGAAATAGTTAAGGGGTATTGTTCAGCTACAGGAGAATATGAAGCCATAAAAGGTTTTTGTGGGTGATGAAACAACAAAAAAGAAACTGAGAGTATGTAGCCATGAACAGTGTTTCGACTATGTGCCAAGACTAAAAAACAGCCAACCCAGCAAAGAATGAGAGAAGAATTCTTGAGAAAATAAAATCTTTTTCTTACACTGCGTATTTTGTGCAACTAGTTTTATAGATTTTTCTCTTGTTTCAGGATCGAGATTAAAGTTCTGACTTAAACGTTATTTTCCCTGCAACACCATTTTTTCTCTTTGCAACACCATTTTTTCTCTCTTTAAGAACTCTATTCTATAACAGAACAGAGAATTTCCTTAAGTATGGGCAGAATCATAACAAAACAAGACCATATGGACCCAGTCTTGAATGATAATTGTGTCTTGAAAGAAAATGACGACTCTGAGGTCTTGGATGTTAGCAGCCTAATTCCACTTCAACTGAAGTCAGTTGGGTTTTTTTTCCACTGAATTCTGTGCAAGAGGAACTAGGCTCCAGGTGAATGACAGTCTGAGGATGGAGATAAAAGAGGGAGTGTTATTCTTTGGTGTGACTTCCTGAGGGTTTTCTTTGCTCATCTTACAGTGTTGTGGGGGTTTTGGCAAAACTAAACTCTGTCTGCTGCCTAACAGTGTCACACATCTTTTAAAAAGTGCATCATAGAAATAAATTGTCTTGTGTCATTTAATGTCAATGTGACAGCATAAACCTTTAATATGTGTTGATTTTGGTGGTTTTTTCCAAAACGTAGGTTAGCTTTTTCTAAAGGGCTTACATAGTAGACAAGATAATAGACATTCTAACAGCATAGCTTTGAAATTCATTTTTTGACTAAAAGTGATGGTTATTTCTGGAGATTGGGTAAAACTTAAGGTTTTAATGTAGGATTTTTTTTTTTTTTTTCAAGTGGTTAGATTAAGTATTTAAACTTGAATTAGTGTTTAGGTTTTGAGTAGCTTTGTTATCCGTATAATTAACCTATACTGTACCATTTATAGGTAATATCTATAATGTCACTGTCATGCTAATTACAAGCAGTAAAACTGCTAATTCTTTCATTACCTTCTCTTTGCCTTCTGCAAGTGAGAGAAGCAGGTTGTGCGTAGGTATAATCAAAAAGTTTGGGAATCGGAAGGTGTTTTGGATTAGCGAGCTGGAAATGCATTCTTTCAGTTTAAAAATAACATTGTTCAAAGAACAAGGGCAAATATACCTTTTAAGTCAGTAAATACTGAAACTTGTAACCCTACCTTCTTATGTTAGTAATAGGATATAAGGAAGCTGCTTGCATGCTATTTAAATGTAGCCAGCTGTCTGGGGTGCAAAGGAAGATGAATATGAAAGCTCCACAACAGCACAAAGCAATGTTACCAAAGAGTTTGGGATGAGAGGTAAGGCTGAATACTATTTACAGCTGAAACCACAGTGAGGATTTCAAAAGGCACCCTCTAATCAACTGAGTGGGAACAGCGTCCGTGCTGCCATATACAGAAAATATTGTCACCTCCTAAATCACCAATGCTAAATACGTTCTTTGGAGGACTTCCATTAAGCAGCTGACCTAATACGACTTTCTTCAGCTCCTAAGACCTTGTGATATAGCAGTGTCAGGTGGGATGGCTGTAGGCTGTCAGTGGTATGCTGAGATACTGGAGTCCCTGTAGCTGGGGAGGTGTATACCAGCTTTGCAATAAAAATCCTTTGCAGTAGGATGATATAGGAGAGGTAACAGTTGCTAAGGCCCATGCACACATCAGAGGGGAGCAACAGATAAGGAGCCCTTGGTCAGTAAACAGTGTGCACACTCCCACTGAGTCTGTTCTGCTTGAAGCCTTCATAATTTGGTGGTATTGTTTTTGCAATTCATACCCACACAATCAAAAGTAGGTTTTTTTAATGCTGTAGAACATAATTATAGGCCTGACAGGCTCTGACAAGTTGGTAGAGACATTTATTCTTGCAGCCGGCAGATGCTTAAATGATTTTGTATTGGAAAATGCTGCCTGTGAATTCTGTCTTAGACTGTTACTAAACCCAGATTCATAATGAAGTCTAGCATCAAATATTTATGTAAAATTACTTTAATCTGTAAATAGTTTTATCTATAAAAGATAAAAACAGCTGAGAAAATTAGTCAGGGGGGTTTCAGAAGTTTGTGTTACAAAACAGTGATGTGTTTCTTTTCTGGTCTCTTAAAATTGTTACCCAGCTGGCACTTTACAGAGAGAGAAGTCCACAATATCCATTGCTACGTGAAAGATGTTCATGTTCTGATGTATTAATAGCACTGTAACCTATCCCTCTTGGGGTCACTATGTATTATTAAAATCCTCTCACAAGACCCATTTGGAAAAGCAGAAGACTTTATATAATAACTATGAATCAGTCATAAATAAAACACTTTCCCACAGAGTTGTCCCAAAACCAGATTGATTCTCATCAGGAAAAGCCAAAATTGTATAAACTGATTGTACCTGTATAGTCCTCTCTACCTCCTAGTTTAAGCTGTGTTATCTTTGAAAACAAAACCAAGGAAGCAAACCCTCATTTGCCATGAACCGACTTCATGTACTTGGAAAGCCGCAAGGAAGAGAGGGATGTCTCCAGTTATTTGAGCTCTTACTCAGAGGTTTTGACAGTGACTGAGTTTCTTTTAATGAGTTGAGTCATTATTTGGAAGCTTTGGTAGCTGGCGGTTCATCTGCAGCATGGTTGAGTCTGAAAGTGACTGCAGCCTGATCCTATGGAACTGCACATTCCCTAAATATTTTAATAATAGCAAATCTTCTTGGGTCCACTTTTTCTAGCTTACACACACTGATGAAGGGCAATACGGAGGCTTTGCTTATCCCTACCACGAGGGACACATAAATCTCAACCACTGACTCTGCTTACAACTTTGTTTTTCATAAGGTTTCTAAAAGTAATCCCTTCCTAGCCACTAATCTGACCTAGTTACTATAAACTGATTTCTCTAGGATGAAAGGGCGAGTCTTTCCTCTGGGACTAGTGCAGTGGGACTCACACAGATTACTTCATGGGTTTTATACTCTCATCTATGACTGCGTAATTTGGAGACTATCCACTGAAGTGTGTGTATAGCCTATGTGACTGTGATATCTGTATATCTCAAAAATATTTAAAAATTAATGGTCTCAGTCAATTCCTTTCCAGTTTGGAGAAACAAACTGCTTGTTTCAGTCACAGGTTTTTGTTATTTGCTCGTTCATTTGTGCTTGTGGGTGGGTAGAAATTTGTCAAGGGAAAGCTCAACAGAAAAAAAAAAAAATTGAATTTGGTTCTGAAACTGAGATTGTGATCAGTTTTCTCTCTTGTAAATGTAATCTTACAAGATGGGCTTAGCTGCTCGGAAAGTTGTGACATCATTAGTTGGTGTGTAACTGTGTCAGTGAAAAGTAGGTGTGGTAGAAAGGCTTGGACAAGGGAAAAGGGTAGTTCTACAGTGGCCAAGAACAACCCCAAGAAGATTTGTTTTCCTGAACAGGGACCTTCACCTCTGTATCCAGCAGACTATCAGAATAGGAAGCAGAGTATTGCAGGGAAGTGCCTCTGTGATTTGTGCTTCCAACTGCATAAAGCTCCAAGATCAGCATGGCAGTGTCTACAGATACTTAGGTGATATTCTCTTCTCTGGTCCTGTTTCTTTCTAAACATGCACATAAGTGGGCTTTCTTGCTACAGTGGCTATTTGGGTGACGTCTTAAGGAATCCAGATGAGACTAAATAAACCCCGGTTAGAAAATCTGAGGGCAAATGTCTTTGAGAGGAGAGAAAAAAGCTGCTTCTTACCAATGTTACTCAGTCTTGTGTAGGTTGTTCAGCTGTAGGTAGATACCATGCCTCCACATGCTGTTTTCACAGAGGCACTGAGAAAGCTGAGGGATGGTGCTGTTTACATGTGATAAAAAGGAGACTTAGAGCTGTAGGTTGGCTCGCAGACTGCCAGCACGACAGTGTTTGTTATCTTACCGGCTCTCTCAGACAGCAGGTAACATGGAGGAAAGATCTGATTTTTGAGGACTCTGGAAGTGAAAGAGCAATTTCCCAGACCTCTGCTGCTCAAGTGAAGCAAAACATTTTTCATACAGGTCTCATAAAGCTTTTGGTAGAAAATAAATTTTGCCCCAAACTCATTTAATGGAATCAATGCTAGCATTTTCCTGCAGGCTGCAAGTTACCAGTAAAGAGGAAATAGTCCCTTGGATTGTATAGGAGAAGGAGGAGGAGGCTTTCTTTTTTTCAGAACTAAAAAAATAATGGCGTCTTGAAAGGAGAATTACTGAACATCACTTCTTGCAGACAGGAATAAAGTGCGTAACTGCCAGATTTACTCTAGACTACATGCGCATTATAGAAAGGTGTTTCTTCTTATGCTTTATTGCTATATCTATTGGATATCTTGGAGTTCTTATATCTCTGTAGGCACCTGTGAATTAGCTCGTAAAGAACATTTTTTTTTCAGGCATCTGCCTTTAGTGTCTATGAAATTCACTGACAAGAACAGGACTAGACAACTCAAGAAGGAATTGCAGAATTATTGTCATGTTTGCTTATAAAACACACAGTTCAGATTCCCATCATTACCTGCAATATGCAGACACTCTTGATCCTCATGCACTATATACTAACCTCCCATGCGAATGTTTACTTACCATGCAACTCCCTATTTCCTTTCAGAAACTAAAAAATAATGATGTGGTCATTTCACTGAATGCATGCTGTAAGAAAATTATTCCAGAGTCTGACAGCAATCATCCCAAAGGCTTGCTCAGGGCTATTGAAATGTTTCCATTTCTGATGGGAGCTGCAGCTAAATCTCTTAATGTGATAAGAGGCATTAAGAATATAAAAAGGCTCCAGCAGGTATTTAAAGCATTGGAAGGTCTGATTTTTATAGCCTCTAATCACATATTTACAGTGCTTCATTACTCTAAATTAAAGGTGTGGTAAGCAAAGCAACAGCCACTTTCCATAGAAGTCAAGAGAGGGCTGCCTGCCTCGGCTGAGCAAGTGGCTATATTGTTCAGAACAACAAGCCAGAAAAGACCTATTTGTTCCACTTTCTGGGAAAAAATAAAGGGAAAGAATTGAGGAGAGGAAAGGAGGGCAGGGAGCAAGGAAGGGAAAAGGAGGAGGAGAATACGTGTATCTTGCCAAAGCTCATGTTAAGATTCCATGACTGAATCCAGCAGGTGAGGAAATGTAGAAGTTAAGTTTTCTATTATAATATCAAGCTCCCTGCACAGCACAGACTATATACTAACTTGCATCTTTCACATTATCACCAGTTATCCAAAACAAGACATGTAGTTAAGGTCAAATTACCTTAATATTGTTAACGTCTGTATTTCCTAGCAAAGGAACGTTTAATATTGAAAAATAAGATCATAGCTTCCTAGATTTTTGTATTCAATTTCCCAAAAGCAAATTTAAAAGAATTAGGTGCAGAAAATAATTTAAAAAGGCTTGCAGCACTAGTCCTGGGAAGTTACACAATCATTATTTTGGCAACTCTGTAGCTTGTATGCATGTGCCTTCTGTAGATATAAGAAGAATACAACCAACCCAGAGCTGTATGACTTATCATTTTACTTGCCTTGCAGCTAGAGAAATGCATTAGGGATTAATGTACCTAAAAACCTGTTCATGCTTTTTGCTGTTGATGGTAGCTACCCATTTGGGATTAGGTCCTCCACTGCATTCTAGGCTGTGCTTGCTTGGTGCTCTTGGAGGACATAGCTACATTGTGGTGTAGGCTGGGCACTGCTCTAGTTCCCAGTGTAAGAAGCTCACAGCAGGAAAAAATTATATCCCTGATGGCTGGGGACCCAAATGGCTGTTCTGGCATCCAGAAATTGTTGAGGCAAAGGCAAGATGCATCTTTGACAGGAAAAGCAAGGAAGCTGACATTAGGAAACGAGCACAGAGCTATATAGCCCATTATGCTATTGTAAAGACGGTAGATGTAATCTTGGGATGCATGAACAGAACAGGCTGCAGAAGAAATGACAGAACCCTTCAATCTTACTGAGCATTGATAAGACTTTAGGCGAAACACTGAGGCTAGTCCTAGGCAGGACATGTTAAGAAAGGTGTGCACCAACTGCAGAGAGTGCAGAGGAAGAATGGTCAAAGCATGATTTGCAGCTTAGGAATGTTTAGTCTAGAGATAGGAAGTGCAGACTAGATATTAAGAAAGAAGTTCTAACAATAAGGTTGGTGAAGCTTTGAAATACATTGCCAAAGAAGGCTGTGGAGTCTCTTTCATTGGAGGTTTTCCAAAAGACTAAGCAAACATCTGTTAAAAATGATGTAAGTATATTTGATTCTCCCTTGGAACATGGAGAAGGAGTAAATTATGCTTAAAGGGATGAAATAAACTAGCAATTTTCAAACTCTGGGTCATGCTACTCTTGAATTCAAAGGAGTCTTAAAGTGTTAGCAGGGGCTACATCTACTAGCATTTGACCTTGAAGTTTCTGGCCCCTATTCACATAATTATTGTGAGAAGATATATAACCCAAAAGGGACTTGTGCTTTTCAGAAGACGAAAATCATTGTAATAAATGGCTTTTGAAGGTTTCTCCTGGCCTTCTGACTCTCTGGTCCCACAGAACTGCCGCTAGAGCAATGCAAAGCAAAGTGGGCAGAGCAGATCTGAAATTCAGATTTCAATTTAGGTTAATCTCATTTTTAATGGATAAAAATATATAATGGTCATTCCTGTCAAAATTTAAGCTAAATGGCCATTGGTGTTTAAAGTTGTAGTAACTTTTTTATAGCTACTCAAAATGTTTCTGCAGAAAGACATGCAAAAATATTGTATTTTTCTTCTCATGTAATTTATTAAAATGGCCAGAAACACTAGCTCACTCCTGTGGACAAAGAATAATTATAAAACATTCTACCCTACAGACGTTTCTTTAAAAAAGGCATTTGTGTAAGACAGAGCATGGCAAAACACAGGAAGTTTTGTAAGTCTACCATGAACAAAACTCTAGTTTAGTCTCGGTGATAGAGGAAGGCTGCTAATTCTGAAGCTTGGACACAAATGAAAACATCTCTAGAGTGCATGAGTGAACCATGAACGAGTCAGTTCATTTAGTGGAACAATGCCTGAGTGAGAACCACTGCCCATACCTTAGGAAATGACCACATATTTATGTCATTTAAACCTGGGTTTTACAGTAATGGCTCATCTCTGTTACTGGCTTTTAATGTATACACAACAGAAGAAATATGCTTTTCTGAGTAAAAAACATAAAAAGAAAAAGGAAAACTAAGAAATTATACGGTATAACAAAAGCATAGAATAATTTAGATTGGAAGGTTCCTCTGTAGGCCATCTTGCCCAACCACGTGCTCAAAGCAGCGCTGACTTCAAAGTTAGATCAGCTTGCTCAGAGGCTTCTTTCATTTGAAGTTTGATTATATCCAAGGATGGAGATCCCACAGTCTCTCTAGATGCCTGTTATAGTGTTTGATCACCCTTATTGTAAAAAACAAACAAAACCCCACAAACCCCCCAACCAAACCAACCAACCAAAAAATAAAAATCCTTATATCGGAATTTTTCTTGCTATAATTTGTGTCCATTGTCTCTTGTCCTTTTGTGTAGCTTTGTGTAGAGTCTAGCTCTGCTGTCTATCCACCCTCCCATTAGGTAGTTGCAGCTGAAGACAGTAGCTAGATCTCCCCTGCACCTCCCCCCCCCAGCTTCAGCTTTCTCCAGGCTGAGCAAACCCAGTTCTCTCTGCCTCACCTCATACATCATCTGCTCTAGCCCCCTAATCATCTTGGTATGTCAGTATCTTGCTTCTAGCTTTGGTGGGGAGCCTGATGTAGCCTCATGTGCTGAATAGGGAGAAATGACCACTTTCCTTTGATTTTTAGCATCATTCCTCCAAATGTGACATCTAGATCACTTTGGTGTTAGCGAGGTGATTCATACTGCTAGTTAAACACCTGCCATGCCAGGTTGTGTGTCCAGGTGATGAGTAGCAGAAGGCTTCTGATTCTCTAATGTTTTCAAGGTAACTCAGCAGTGGTCAGGGCTCCTGGTAAAGAGTTGCCTGTTTTTAGCACCAGACATCAATGTCTAGTTGTCTCATTTTACCACAGCAAAAAAAAAATGACATTGAGAATCTACTTACACTCTGATCTCATGCTTAACCGTGTACAACTCATGTTTTACGTAAGGTGCATGGTTGCAGCTTCTGGTGTAGTCACAGATTTGGAGTTTAAGAGGATGTACTGACTGTATTTAAAAAAATAACAACAAAAAACCCCCAGCAATGCAGGAGTCGTTCTCTTAATTTAAGTTCATAGAGGTATTTCTGAATATAGGGCTCCCTATCCCTCAGTACCTCTCGTCTGGCTACTAAGATCGGAAACCTCTATATAGGTCTAAGCACAAAGATCAGATTTGTGTTTTTTCAGCACTTGAGGTATTTGGATCCACCATTATTATTTAGGCCTGTATATTATATTTTCAAATGAGATTTAAAATCATATTTTGCCTTTTTCCCCATTCTTTCTTTTCTCTGTTTAAGAAGTCTCTTGTTTTGTTTTTGTTTTTTGGTGGTGTTTGGTGTTTGTTTTGGTGTGGTGTTTTTTTTTTTTCTTCTCCTAAGCTTATCTCTTCTTTCCACACAAAACAATTGCTGTGGCCTGGTATCTTAGACGCATTGGTTGAACATTGCTGTAGTCATTAAAAAGAATCATGGCTTGCTTCATATGTGTTGATACACAAAATATCACTGAGAAATGAGGATAGAGCTAGTGATGAAATTTTCCTCTCTAGAGAAAAAACACTCTCTAAAAAAGCTGACATGGATAAAACTGATTAATGAGTTCTTTTTTGCTTTTTTCTGCATACCTACCATAAGGTATTTTTGCTTAGCATCTGTGTAAGATATTTATATAAACTCAGACCCTAGGAATGCTTGTTTCAGACTTATCCTAGACAGAGAAAGGAAAACGTTTAGTTCTACTTGAATCAAAATTAAAAAAAAAAAACAACCCTCTGTTTTATTGCAGGGTACTTTTATATCCATTCAGAAGGCAGGACAATGCTGCCTTTTTTTTTTTTTTTTTTTTTAATACATATATACTTTTATTAAGTTTTTGTCACTGTTCTGTTGCATCAATAACAGGGAAATAGACCAAGCAAAGCATTACTGCGCTGCATGGCTACGCTTGTTCTCTTTGTGCGCTCCCATGTGCACATGTATACAGGCAAATCCAATAATTAATTGCAGCTGGGACTTCGCCCAAGATAATTATGGATCAAAGTTTCTAATAGATGGGCTGAAAAGGAGTTGGAACAGGTGTAGAAGCTACACAGGGCTTGTCCCAAGCGGAAGTGCTCGCTGAAGTGTGACGCATTGCTGATGACCAGATGAGTGCTGCTTTAAATGCAAGATGCATGTTTTTTTCTCTGAAACAGAAAAAAGCTAATGAAGTGAGATGGCAAAAAAAATAATTATCACTTCAATGCTATAAAACTGTGGTCCCAATGAAGATAGCAGAAGCTGTTTTAAATGTCTTGGGACGCAGGAAAGTCTTAACCATTGAATGTGGAAGTTCTGGAGTGCGGACTATAAACTGATTGCATTTTATATAGAACCTGGTTATAGCTATCAAAACATGACCCCTTTAGCTGCATTTGATTCTTGTCAAGAAGAGGTTCATAATTTCATAGATACATGTTTGAATCTATTACTAAGGGTGTGCTTGGCATAATTATGTCTAGTTTGATTCTTTTGCAAAGAGGTTCTCTGGAAAATCTTATCTGCGCAACGGTCTGATTCTGTCATTATTTGGATTTGTACTCTAATACAGTGCTAAATACAGCAAAGACTTCATTCTAAAGTGATCTTTTTTTTTTAAGTAAGATTCCTTCAAGATTAAAATATATTTGAAAAATGTATTCTAAAGTATGCTTGGTACTAGTGCTCGACATGAGTTTTTCCCACTGAACATATGCTTTTGATAGGATGAAGGGCAAGTATGCAATAGTACAAACTGCCTCAGCATAAATCACAAAGAAAGTATCATTACTGGCCTAATAAGTCTGTCTCTTGCTCAGATTGCCAGGAAGAAGGCCACTTGGCAATAATGGTGACTGAAATACGGATAACAGTGTGGTGGGAACTGAAATGAGACCAAGAATTGAATTTATTTCTTCATAGTGATACCTCTTTAGACAAAAGCTTTGTAACAGATTAGATCTCTTTGATGCATGATCCAGATATAGATGATGATAGGAGGTTGCTTAAATTTCTTCTTTCAAATACAGTATAAGTCATGTTGGCAGAATGATGGTGCTCCTTGCTGTTTCCAGCCATCAGTTTGTTTTCTATGAAGGACCAAGTAAGGATTTTCTGTGGACCTCTGCACCTGTCTCTTTCATATCATCCTGTGACTTCATTCAACCAATGTCAAATTGATACATTTGGCATTACCTAGTAATTTCTACAAGTGCCTCTTCTTGTTTTCTTGGTTGTAATTTCAGAGTCTTCTCAGAAAACAAAAACTGGAGGGAGAGGAGGGGAAAAGAAAAGGAAGAAAAAAAAAAAATTCAAGGTCATTTGGATACCAAGCCCCCCCTGGAAGTTTCAAAACCTGACAGCATGCTCTCAAGTGTTAACAAGGACTGTGCCAGAATGAGCAAGCTTTAATTCCTGTACTTAATTTCTCGAGTCTCTGATAAAATTGTGGGTTAATTCAGAAGGATTATAGTTTCAACCTAAATTTCATCTAAAGATGATGGAAAGCTGATGTTCTAATCAACTATGAATGCTCTTTACAAATGTGACCTTCTTGTCTAGGGTAGACCAACACTTTAAGAAAGAGCACCTCATTTTTGTTACTTGTGACATAAATACAATAACTTCTGCTGTTGCCAAAGGTTATCTGTCCAAATAGCTGTCTACTTATATCTCTCAAGAGCCAGTTCAATGGTGCGTTGAATAGAAGCAATTTCAGTCTGTTAGTCAATCTCTGATAATTTTTGGCAGCCACATGGAGTTTTCGGCACTCTTTTACAAAGCATTGTTGCCTAGACTTGACAGGAGTTAAGAAAGCAGTCAAAGCCTGGACTATTTGGGTTGCAGAACTCCTTTCTGGCATTGAATCACCTTAATCCCTGCCAATCTTATTTCATTTCTCAGAATTCTATGGATTTTTTCCACCTTTTCTTCAATATCTATTTTCCAGCTTGCTGGCTGTGCATGATCACATTCTTTCTCTTTCTCTCTAGCCTAGCCTCCTTTAAAATGCTACTCCAGGGACCAGCAAAAATGGGTTGCCAGATAGAGCATTATCTCTAATTACAGCCAAAAAATACCCCTTGAAACAACATGGAATAAATATTTTAAAAAGAAGGCTGCCCAATTGAGGCAGTCATGAGCACAAATGTGAGTACTTAGATAGGATAAGAAAAAGTTCAAATATGTTTGGAGAATGTTTTTCTGCTCTACAGGTTTTTTGGTTGGGTTGTTTGGGTTGTTTTGGTTGTTTGGGTTTTTTTAAGATTACATCTTAAAATATAGAACCTGATTAAAGCACTGCTGCCTGTTGAATTCTGACAGTTTTTAAAATCTATTTTTCAAGCCTAAAATTTTGGTTCCTAAGACTGGCAATTTGATAGGATTCTTTGGAAGTTACTTAAATCCTTATACTTAATTTTTCTTTGAAGATAGTAATTCTCTAACCTTCCCAACCATTGAGCACTCAGATCCTGTTTGGCATTGATAATAGCAGTTTCTAAGTAACCCATGTGGGCCATTTTACAAGATAGGAGCAGGAAGCTAGTGTCAAGGATATTGAAGTTGGTATGCAAGAAAATGTGCTGATGCAGGAGATCAAAAGTTTAAGCTTTAGGAGTTCTGCTGATCACATGTCCCTGCCCCAATTCTGTATTTGAACAGAATTCTTTTGTCATATCAGTACAGAAGACAGTTGCGGTTTCAATTCTGTGAAATTTTGTCATACAGGTAGACCACCTTTTTGTTGATTAAAATGAATGTAATTGAAATACTAATACAAATTCATCATGCTGACAGACAAGTTAACTATCGATCTTAGCATCAACGCCAGATTCAGGATAAAAGGCGATATGAATAGTCTTTGTGCCTTTCGTGATGAATTTTCCTGGAAATTTTGTAGGACTGCATTCCAGGTTACGATGTTTCATTTGCTTTTATACCTTATATCACAATGATCACACCACTTAAAAAGATTAGCAGCAAGATATGCAAATTTTATAGACAGATCATCTTTTTCAGTGTAGATTTCTGAAATCTCTCGTTCTGAAAAATTAAAGATTAGGTTACTTGCCGTCACAAAACAAAACCAAAAAAAAAAAAAAAAAGTAAGCAAAGATACTTCTAATATGTTTGAGCATTGGAATGTGTATTCTGAGAGATCTGTAAAAAGCACTGAGGTTTGGGTGGCAGGATAAGGTATTGCTTCATTATCAGTTCAGGCATTCTTTCTTGAACATAATCAGGTTACTTACAGGTTTATGGGTCAGAAAGATACGTGGTCATTGTTTCCTGAGATATCTCTTCTCCTGATGTTTTGAAACAATTGCAGAGGCAGTCTGAGATCTGGTTTTCTAACAAAATTAATGAAATACAAGTGAAGAAGCATAACGCGAACACTTTTGTTCATGTTTTACTGATTGCACATATTCGGAGGAAATGTGTTTATTTCTGCCTGCATTCAGTTCCAGGGTCTACCGTTCCTTTTTTAGCAGCCATGCACTATTGTTAATCTGAGATTTTTGAATATGCAATGAGTCAGAAGGTCTGACTGCCCAGAGATACATGAGTCAGACAGGCAGGAATAGTCTGTTCTTCTTCAAAACACCAGGAGACATAGATTTTAAAAAGGAGGTTTCATACTTAGTGAACAATACAAATGGAAACAATGTATAAATAGAAATCCTTTTACCCTTCACATTGGATTCTTTTCCCAGGAAACTCTTGTCCCAAAATTGTTACTTACTACGCTATCTATTTGTATATGAAAAGGGATAGCTTGTCACTCTTCTTATTCTTTTCATATCCTCTGTCTATTGGTTAGTTAATGTATTTCTAGGACACGCAATCTTCTCACTGTGACATAGCTATTCCCACAGTAAAAGACGGAATACATAAGAAGCCTAGAGAAGGGGTGTGGGTCAGGGAGGAGAATTTCATAACCATTTAAATTTATCTTCTGAAATTGTCTCTCTGGGAAGGGCAAATTCCACTAAAACAGCAAAGATACAGGGGTGTATGTGGTCCTGAAGTTTCCTTCTGCAATGTATTTCGGTTTTGATTTTCAAATGCTAATACGTGAACCTTTCTGACTCTATTCATGACAGTGGATAACTGTTAATAGCCGTAGGGCTACATATAACATGTAATCTAGGTATGTAACAGTAGCCTGTAAAAGGATGAATATTACAAATTGATGTTCAGCCCCAATCTCTGCAGAGTTTCCCTGAGGAAGGCAGAAACATCCAACCAGCTATAAAATTTGGTGGATTCTGAGCTGGGGATCAAGTTTAATAAGTAAATGCAAGATACAAATCCACACTGGAATGCTTAGCAATGGAATAACTGTTCTTTGGTGGCTCAACAGTTCAGGAATGAAACAAGGATTCTATTACTCAAAGGTCATTGGTGTTTAAAAGCTATATAAATCACAAGAGACTAAAAGGTATGGTGGTATTCAGAGGAACAGACATTGGTGATCTTAGGTCTAATTAGACCAGCTGGAAACACAAACAGCATCAGCTGGCTGCCTTTTGGTCAATTTTAGCAGAAAGCCACAGGAAAAAGATTAAAGTTACCTACTGTTTGGGTGAAGTAAAGCACAGGAATCTCTAAGAATCCAGAAATTCTTTTTCAGAATGAATTACTAAGTGATGCAAAGAAAATGCATTTTCTAATATCTGTATATTTAGCGAGAAGTTCTGAAGACCTCCATGGGCTTTTAAGTTGAGTGAATACTTAGTATGCTCAGAGTCCCCTTCAGATTTGGTTCAAGACAAAGAAGTCTCATGAAGTGATTTGGACAGCTAACTCATGGAGCTATTTAGAGAAATAGTGGCCTGCAAATGAAGCAGAACTGAATTAAACATGTAGTAAAATAGTTCCAATTATTTTCAAAAAATAAAAGCAATTGGCCTTTTATTTAGCCTTTAGTTTGATGTCTGTAATATTCATATCATCTGTTAAGCTCTCCTAGGACTTGAAGTGCTGCATGGTTTCTTTTGAGCCAAATATCTTCCACGTGACGAGGGGATTAGAATAGAATCGAATACTTCTGTTGGAAGGGACCTACAATGATCATCTAGTCCAACTGCCTGACCACGTCAGGGCTGACCAAAAGTTAAAGCTATTGCTAGCATGAAAACCTGTTTGAACTACCTGCATTCCTGGAGCTGTCTGTTCTTAATGCGTCTTCGAGAGCCACTTCCTTTTCTGCCCCATGGTCACTTGGGTGTTGTTTCCAACAGCATAGTTAGCTCTGCAGTTGACAGTGCAGAATTGTCCAAAGTGAAAGGCTGCCTGAATAAGGACACTGTCTTGTAAACAGTAATGAGTACATCAGGTTTTTTTATTGCTGGAGGCATCAAATGTATGACAAAATTCATCCAAGACTAGTATTTTCCCACATAACAATAGGGAACACTCATCCGGACTTCACTGGATATGGCTCATCTGAATTTCGATTGTCTTCTCCCCCTCAGCAAAAGTTCTAGAAAATACTGCCTTTGTCAAGAAGACTAATCAGAGCCAGCATTTTCACAAAGATATTGCTGAGTGTGCTAAGTCGAACAGAAGGGTCTATACAACAGTTACTGATGGATGTCTGTATTGTTCCCAAAAATTGAACTTTTGTGCATTGTAATACATACATGTTTTGGCACATCCTAGTTTCATGAAAAGTGCCTTTAAAGATGGTAGACATTTCAGTCCTTTAAGCCAAGGGATGCCTATTTCTGATGACTGATCAACACATGGTATGCAGAGATTAATAAAAGGAACTTTGCATAATTGAACAGTCATTTCTTCAAGTGAGTGGTCAACCAATCCATCATCTCACCACACATGTCATCTGACTTCACATTCCATCAAAATGAAATTGAAAAAAGAAATATTAAAAGTTCCCCATGGCTTTTATACTGAGACTAGTTACCTCCTTGATTTGCTTGACATTTAATTATCTGGACAATTTCAAAATTATTGCCTTCATGTGACTTCCCTATTGACGCTCTCCTGTTGATCTGACATTCAATCTCAAGCCAAAGCTAGTTAAATCACAACAATGCCCATGTCAATGCTCATGTCAAAGCCAGGCTTAAGCAAAAACAATCTTTAAAGCTGGGTAAATTATAAGAAATATTCTTTACAAGTTCTTTTGCAAAGTCTGTATTTCACTTTGATGAGCTCATGTTCACCTCTAAACTGTACCCCTTCATAAACTCATTAAATAAAACTAATAACTCAATAGTGAAATTTTATTCATGAGAACATTTGAAAAAACCTAATTTTGGATCTGGAGCTAAAACAGAAGTAATCTACTAATATGGTTATAATATTAATCCAGGTGATCTGGGAATAGAAACAACACAAGTTGGTTGATATTAAATGTCGGGATAATTTTTAATTGAATTATCGTGCAGATCAGCAAAAATAGTTAACCAGCAATCCATAAATTTGAAATATACTGAACTGTTAAGGAAAATGTAAATATTGTGATCTGTGTGGGGCACATTTCATAACAACTGCTCAATTTGTTGAATAAATTGTCTGTGATATGAATCTCCAGTCACCACTGCAGATTTGCAAAAGCAGTCAGATGGGTACTGTTGTGTTTTTCAATAAATGGGTGATTCCAAGCTATGTTGCATTACATAAGGATAATATTCATTTTGTTGTTAGAGAAGCCTCTTGCACCTCTTCAAAAGAGCTGTATACTTCTGTCAGCAGAGCAGTACTGAACAAGGGCTGGGGAAGCAGCAATAGTGAGTTGAAGACTGTGGTACTGGAAGAACTGTATGAGAGCAGGGCGTTTGGAGGTGCAAGGGCGCTGGTTGTATATCCCTGGACAAATTTTAATACTAGCATGATATGGCATAGCAAAAAATGTTAGAGGGACACCATCTACAAGGCCAGAAGGTCTTGCATGTTGTGATTAAACTGTTCAGAGAGAAAAGTTTATGGAAATGAGCCATCACTAGCCTGCACTACACCCAAGTCAAGGCAACAACATGGCCCCTTTGTTTTCATGGGGGGAAAAAATCCCCCAGAACCAAAAAAAAAAAAAAAAACAAACCCAAACAAACCAAAACCAGGGAAGGAGGACATACAGGAGAGGTGAAAAAGAAAATGAACATGTTCAGACTAGGTCTGGAAAAATTAAAAATAAGGTCATAGACTCCAACTCAAGAAATGGAGGGAGGACCCCTGGTTAGTGCTTGTTGTGGTTTAACCCAGCAGGCAGCCAAACACCACACAGCTGCTCGCTCACACCCCCCCACAGCAGGATGGGGGAGAGAGTTGGGGGAAAAAAAAAAAAGTAAAATTCGTGGATTGAGATAAAGACAGTTTAATAGGAAAGGAATAATAATAATAATGTAGAATATACCAAATGAGTGATGCACAATGCAATTGCTCACCACCCGCCGACTGATATGCAAACAGTGATCACTACTTCCTGGACCACGTCTCCTATTTATATACTGAGCATGATGTCACATGGTATGGAATACCCCATTGGCCAGTTGGGTCAGCTGTCCTGGCTATGCTCCCTCCCAGCTTCTTGTGCACCTGGCAGAGCATAGGAAGCTGAAAAGTCCTTGACTGGTAGACTACTTAGCAACAACTAAAAACATCAGTGTGTTATCAACTTCTCATACTAAATCCAAAACACAACACTAGGAAGAAAGTTAACCCTATCTCAGCTGAAACCAGGACAGGCTCTCTCCTCATCTTTTGGGACTCCATCAGTTGGGTCCTTTGGTCTGTCTGGTCTAGTGCACGTGTACTGCCTGCTCTTTCAGTAGCAAGCAGCCTGAATCCATTCCAACACCCACAAGTTCCCTGGACAAAACTGTTTTCCATCCAAAGGGAAGAAATTTGAATAGTGATAATAATAGGAACCAATATATCTGCTAAAGAAAAAATGACCTAATAGATTATTTTCAAATATTAGACAAGCAGAGGATTCCTTGCTATTAAATATTATCGCTTATATCTCTTCTGTCCATCAAGCATTACTTTGTGACAATCTGTAGCTCAGAGATAATTGTTAGGTTTTATTTAAATTACATTACTAACCCTGTAACTCATACTGTGCGTAATCTTAGCTATCTAAAATGATTCTGTGGGAGGGATGGTTTTCAATTTAAGCCAACATTTTTAGCCTTTTTTTCCCCTCCATTGTGCAACACTTAGCATCAAGTCATATCAATGATTTGAGATAATAAAAATTCTTGCTAAAAAATTTCTGTCGTGGTTTAACCCTGGCCAACAACTAAACACCACGCAGCTGCTCACTCAGCCCTCCCTCCGGTAGGATGGGGGAGAGAATCGGGAGGGCACAAGTAGGAAAACTCACGGGCTGAGATAAAAACAGTTTAATAATTGAAATAAAACAAAGTAGAACGGTAATAATAACAGTGATAACAACAACAATAATAGAATATACAAAGCAGGCGATGCACAATGCAACTGCTCACCACCTGCCAACCAACGCCCAGGCCGATATGCRAGAGCCCATCTGGTGATGCCGGAGCTCCCCGCCCCCCAATGTTTTATACTGAGCATGACATCACATGGTATGGAATACCCCATTGGCCAGCTGGGCCAGCTGCCCTGGCTATGCCCCCCCCCGCCCCCCAGCTTCCCATGCACCTGGCAGGGATGGGAGGTTGAAAAGTCCCTTGTGCAAGCACCACCCAAAACATCAACGGGCCATCAATGCTCCTCTCATACCAAACCCAAAACACAGCAACCCCCTCCCCCAGCTACTGGGAAGAAAGTTAACTCTGTCCCAGCCAGAACCAAGACAATTTCATACTTTTTCTCTTGAATACGCTGTGCTAGTATTCTTTAGAAATCGTTAACTAATCTTATTTGGCAAAAACATCTTCTGGAAGTTTCATTATCACTTGATTGATGTCAATTTAGTTTTTAACTATAAAAGCATCTACTTTCTACAGTTTTATCATGATGTATAGTTTCTTTTCCATGCTAAAAGAGATGAAAGATTTTAGAATTTACAGTTATGACCATTAATACTATTTTCTTTTACTTGAGCTGCAGTCTGTTACATGAGCAAAAGAAATTGTTGCTAAATTTCTCTCGCTATCTGCTTGCCAAAAAGTTATAGTCTCCAGCTGGAGTTACTCCAGATTTTCAGTATTATAGATAGAATTAGAGTGAATTGCAAATGTTTCAAGATGGAAAAAGATCTTCAAAATTTAAACCTGAAATATAACATTCTGATTTTTATCTATGATGAAGATTAGAAACACCCCTAATAAAACTAGCAGAATTAATACTAGTGAAAAGTAAATGTAAATGAGATTAGAATCAGGTGGAATAGAAATGATCCTTTCCTGTCAGATCCAAAACCTGGTTTAGGCTTAATTTAGGCCTGGGCTAGGAGCCAAGAAGATCTTTCTCATGAATATACAGGCATTGGTTATGGGTTAAGGAAAGTAGAGGATTTGTTGTCAACTGTTTAGCAGCAGTTACCTTGACCATGAGTTGTTGTTGTCAGTTTATTTTGTAAATTTGTCCAAATAGGGCAATTTATATTGTGAAGGATAATATATATCAATTGATACGATTATTATTTAGTTGCTAATCTGGAGAGAATAAGATGGAAGCTGCAGGCAATAAGGAGAGATGTGAAAGAAACACATTGATATACAACCCCCACAGAGACGGAGTAAACAGAATCAACAAATATATAAGTATGTCTGATGAAAGGAGCAGGATGAAAGCTTTCAGCTCTCAAAACTGGATTGACTCTTGTTACTGAGGTTGGCTCTTTCACTGATGTAAAAATCAGAGTGGGATTTTATCCTCTGTTTTCTTCCATTCCCACTGTACAAAGGTAAATCATAGCATTGTTTTAAAAGTGAAATTTCGTTGTAAGCCTTCATAAATTTCAGCATGAAACTATGTCTAGAGCATTAAAATAATTTTATAGCAAAACCACTTAAGATAATTTGATAAGGTGATCTGACTCCAGAAGAGTAAAAGTTCTCTCTGCATTGATTCTCAGCAGAGCTTGAATAAAAATTTCAGAAAAAGAGGAAGCCTGGGAAGAATTCATATGGGATCTACTTATCTACCATGCTTTATTTTGGAATCCACTTCAGCGGTCTGACAGCTTGCACACATTGTTCATAAATCCTGACAGCCACATGGTCTGTATTTGTAGAAGGATTGGTACCACATGGAAAAGATTTAGAAGTGTGTGCTAAATGCATTATCTCATACAATATTTCATAACAAAAAATGTAAAGCTTTTCCAGGTAGGGAAGGAAAAGCATTACCCAAAGGTATCTTAGAATATCACTGCTTTTACTCCCGTCAGCAACTGGGTGCAACTTCAATAGAAGTCTTATACTTGGGCGTTTTCAGACAAACTCCTTCTGAAGGCAAAAATTGCTAAGAACTCTAGATTCCACTCAGTTTTCCTCCTTCTTTATCTTACTAATGAGAATAATTTTATCAACTGTCTAATTTTAATTCATGTATTTTGGCTTCTGCTTCCATATCTGAAATTTGTGAGGTATTTATTGTATGCTATTGAAATTAATGTGATGTCCCAGAAGTTTCTGATTGTAGTGAGGATAAACATGATTAAAGGAGCTCCTAAAGAGGTAAATGATCAGTTTTTCAACAAATGAGCTAGATACAGATCTCTTAAAGTCAAGCACTTTTTAGTTGTTTAAAAACTTGATTTAAAGATGTAAATTTAAAATTGTATTGCAACCAGGAAAGCCTAGTTGCCAGTTATATAATGAATCCACTAGATCATGCCACCACTTAGCTCTGCTATTAAGAAATGTGTGTCTATGTAGCCTCTCTGAAATGGGGCCTCCTGATGAGATAATGTATTAGGGAACAATGACGGGTTGTTATATAATGAAACTAAACTCCCTATAATCTATGGTTGTGCTGGTTAAACAGAAAAAAAAAAATGCTGTTCAATCTATTCTTTCAAGAGGTATTATTCTGTGTTAGTTCCTCCTTTAAAAAGCACTGTAAAATAGCTTTCCAGGATCCCTTTTCCAAGGTTAAAAGCCTCCTGCATCTTGTTGTGAAAGCCTAGGTGTAAGCAAGAATAGGCAACAAGTAGATAAAAGGTTGAATTGTCAGAGAAGAGAGACCAGAGTTTCAAAACATACAGGTATCTGAAGATGCAGATATGTGCCTAATGAGATTTTCTAAAGTGCCTAAGCAGGTTAGGGCCTGGGAGACGTATGCCTTACTTGGTTAGTTGTGTCTGAAAATCTCACTTGGCTCTATTAGCCCTTTCAGTCTTCTCAATAGCTTTGAAAATTTGGCTACGGGAGCTGAAAATCTGTTTTCTCTGTTCTAGAAACCTGGCAAGTCCTGCATGCCCTGGGTGTTGGGGAAGTTCCAGTGATTTCCAATGGGCAGATTTAGTTATCTGTCCTCTCAGTTTATAGGCATGTGTTCCAGACAGTGCAGGCCATTACAATAGCCAAGAATTCCTCTTTCTTTGGTGTTTTTATAGTATCTGCTCAACGTGGTAAACTGTTTTGTGAGGTACGTATGCTGCCATATGAACCAATATGCAGGCATAAGAAAATAAGATATGCTATTGTTTCAGGAACGACTCAGTTAGCAAGTGCGATACATATATGCCTTTGCTTTCACTTGATCTGCACCTTACCAATTCACAGGGAGTCTAAAACCTGGACCTTTCTAAGCTGTTCTTGCCTTGGCTACCATTCAATCTAGGGAGCAAAGGCAATCATATTTCTTTGTTTGGTTTTTCCAGTTGTGAGGTTGCTACCTGGTATAAATTAGTTCTGTTCCCTATTTTTGTAAATCATGGGTTCCATTCTTAGCACAGATTTCTGGTTGTCACTATCTTCTTATAACCGAAGGAGACCAGCTGATTTTTTTTTTTTTTTTTTTTTTTTTTTTTTTTTTTTTTTTTTTTTTCCTTTATTCTACTTGTTAGTAAGGCTAGACACTGTATGCTCCTGGTTGAGAAGAACTGGTCAGGGATATCCCTTTATAAACGGAATTACATGGATGACATGAGTGCTTAATCATTAAAAATAAAAGCCAGTAAATAGCAAATGAAAACTGGAAGATAAAACAAAAGGACTTTTTCTTGGCCTTTCCATGAGTTTGCAAGTCAGCAAAATTAATGTTGTAACTGCAGAAGGCCTAGTGATAAGACAGGCCTTCAAACCTCCCTTGCTGTTTCATTGTGCTACATTTCTCTAATGCCGAGTGTATGCTTTTTCAATAAAACAGAACTGATCAAAGGAGACAGAAGGAAAGAGAAAGAAAGTAATCCAAAACCAACCCTGCTTTATATAGGATTATCTAGATGATTGGATTTGTAGTAATGGAAGAGGACTAGAGAGAAAAAGAAAACCATTTAGTAGCAATTATTTTTAAAACATTATTTTATGTTGGGGTGGAGACTATTGAGGCAATAACTATAAAATTCAAATGGAAGCACCCCCCCCCCCCCAAACACAGAAAAAGGCACTTGATTTGTGAGGGTTGAATGTAATTATAAAAATTCTGATCAATTCAAGTCCTGAGATGGTAATCGTATTACCATAGATACAGAGGCCTGAAGCAAGAAGGTAACAAGAATATATCTGTTCTTTTACCCTATTTTTTTAAATCAAAACATGTGGCTTAAATGGGTCTTTGGGTTGTTTATAATTAAATTTTCCTGAACAATGCAGGAGTTGGCCACTTCTCAACCGTCTGGGGCATCTGTTTTCACATACTTCAAATACAATAAAGATTTTTGTTGTGTGGTGTTTTTTTTTTTTCTTTCTTTTTGGACTTCCTGTACAACAAAAGCAGGAATGGATGTGAATTTATAATTGGATATGCCTTTTGGGTACAGACAGCTGGAATAAAAACTGCATGAACCAAATTTTGCCCTTAGTTATTCTTAGATAATTTCATGGAGCTTAAATTCTACAAGTGTAGAGAAGAGACAAAACTGTTCTTAATCGTTCTATGTAGAGCAGCTATGTCTTCTAAGGAAACACTGGTTCAGCAATCCTTAGTCAAAATAACCTGAGCTTAGTATTTTCTTTCAATCTGTCTTGCAGTCAAGCTCTGTCTCTGCCGTTTGTCATAGAGTTGGTGTCAAAATATTTGATTTGCGTGTTTTTTCATTCCTCTTCTGGAACTTGAATTTTTTAAACTTTTCAATAAACTGCAAGTTGTTTTGGTAACATGAAAAACACCCACAAATTGGGACACTAGACCGTTAACTATTCAAGGACCTAAAAGCTCTTAAACTTTTGTTCCACATAAACTCATACTGGCTTGGTGTCACAGACTCTTTGGGTTTTTTTCCTGCTGTTTTTCATAAACTTCTCCTGGTGCTTGGAAACAAAGGCTGGTCATTCTTTTCTCAGTAAAGGCATTTAGTATCGAGATGTTTATCTTCGTTTTGCCAGTCAAATAGAGCTAGATTTGTTGTACCATTATATTTAAAGCGTTTCAGCAGTTTTGCAGCCTGCTTTTTCTCTTTCTGCTTCTGTAAAAGGCTGTAGTGAGTGTAATCTTTTCATTTATCATGTGATCAGAAAAGATATGTTCTGAATGAAGCAACTCTGTGACCGTTTGAGAAAAATGCCCAATGGCAGCATGATGCTATCACACGGTTTGTTTTTTGTTTGGTTTTCTACATATTGGGAATGGTACTATTTATTACAGTAAAGGCAAATCATGTCTTCAAAGGTACTTTTAAGTTTTAAAGTACTTGGCTTTGTGGTTTTCTGGAATTTGTCTCTTTTTAAACTTGTGCCATTATCTGGACTATTGCTTCAAAAAGTAAATTTTAGACTCTAAAGAGAGAATTTTTTTTTTTACTTTGTTCCATAATAGTGATACACTGCAAGGATTTGGGATGTACCTGCAACACTTCATTCTACACAGCCTGACTTACCAGCAGAACTACGCAGCAGATTGCATTGTCTGTGTTTCAGATATTTTTTTCTTCACTCTTCTAACTTTTCCATGTAAAATTCTGTCATTTTAGGCAGTTTCTAGATAAAGAATCATTTAAAACCTTTTGGGTTTTTAGGTTTTGTTTTGTTGGTTTTTGGTGTTGTTTTTCTGTTTGTTTGTTTGTTTCCAAAAAAGCAAGAGGCCACTTTTCAAAGACAGATTATTTTCAGATAAGCTTAGCAGATCTTTTACAAGAAATAAATGGAGAGTGCAGAGAAGATGCCAAACTAGATGAGCAAGTATATTTAGTACTTGGCTAGTGCAAGGAGTTAAATATTGCTTATATAAACTTTTTGTGGCTCCACATACAATTAGTTGCTCTTTCACTGTGAATTCATAGAGGGATTGTCTTTAGAAACACAATAATGGAATCATTTCTTGTTTTCAGCAGAACTGTTCTTTTCTTTCCATTGTGTGGAACAAAAAATAGATCATAGAAAGTTTTTATACAAGAAACTTTCTTAAGAGAAGGTGATTGGGCCTGGTATGATAGCTCTTTTCTCTCTTCTTTGCTTCAATTCCCTATTCCTTTTATTCTCCTGTTAACATACATCATTGCACCAGCTCTGGTTTGAAATTCCTCTTCATAATACGGAATTCCCCTAGGAACATACACATCAATATCTCTGTCTAGGAGACTGATCTGTTAGGGTTAGAGACTTTTTTTTCATCACTTAACTATCAGTTCAGAAAAATACTTATCCCCCCATATTTTGCATAATGTTTTAGTTCATTTCTCGGATCCACTAGCACTGCTACAGTTTTGATAAGCCGTGGAAAAATATGCCCATGCTGTATGTTTCTTTGAAGCCTATTTTGCTTGAGTAATGTTTTGAATATAGTCCAGTGGGTGAGATTTAGTACATGAATGGGGTAATAAGAATGGTTACTGTTATATTCATTTTCATGTCTCTGTGCACTGAGCTGTAGGCTGTAGAAGTCTTTCTGGCTATTTCTTATTTTTCTTATAATCAGATGTTGTAGTGCATTGTACACAGCAGTGATTCTTTCTCTTGATTCACTGCTATAAGACTTATTATTTCACTATACTCTTATTCCCAAGTTAAAAGGGAAAAAAAAAAGCTAATGATTGTTTGTGACCATTTTTCCCATCTTTTTCCCAAATCAGTGAAATCTCTCTGCCAGCACACACAAAAATATGCATTTTTTGTTTGGTTTTCTGTATTAAAAAATGGTACTTCAGAGATCAGGTTAGAATCTGATTAAGGTAGTGTACGTAGCTTAAAGGATTATAAGGGTTCCAAATAGTCCTGCCATGAAAGCAGTTAGAATATATAAGCCAGTTTAGATAAAATAAGAGCTAACCGCAATCCTCCCACAAAACTCAGATGGAGCTCTTTTTGTAATTCAAAAATGTTCGGCCACTTTTTTGCCTTAATTTTTCATATTTTTCGTATCTCTGCACTTCGTGCAGAAGCATCAAGAAACCACAGTAAAGACTGTTCTGCAGACTCAAGGTATTATGATAAGTATCAGACATTCTGAATGCCTGTCTGAACCTTCAAGGTATTTGCAGTTTGCCCATGACTGATTTCCGGCTGCCTCTGGAGGGAGCAGCTCAGGATGACAATTTTTCCATAGTAATGTACCTGGAGGTACTATTTTTTCACCAAACAGGCCTTTAAGAAAGTTTTCTTCCCCTTTCCAGGATGTCAGTTTGCAAAGCATTCCTTTGATTTTTCTACCACAAGATGAAGGGAGGGGGAAAAAAAAAACCCCACAACCTCTGTCATTTCTTTTCTTTTAGCTGATGCTGCTCATCTGCTTGCTTAAAGTGATGGTAGGGATTGGTAATGCATAATACAGGGTCTGCCAGTTGCCCTTTTGCTGTTAATACAGCTCTTAACATGCATTTAGTGTAAACAGGTAAAATGTCAGCGTAGCTGAAAAGAAGAGAGCAGAAAAGTCAGTTAATTTGATGAAACGCTACAAGGGAAATTCTACCCTTAGTCATACCTGATTGAGCTCCCGGGTGTCAGTGGGATTTCGGGTGTAAATGGTGGCAGACCATACCTGGATGTATCTTGCTGAAAAGATGAATGGTAATAGCGTCCCTTCAGAGGAGACTATAGTTACAGGCTTCTGCTCTTGGCACTGTGCTTGAAACCTCAGGGGAACGCACTTCCCTGTAATAATTTGGGAAATCACCTCTTTCTAAGGAGGCTAGAGTGTTCTGACAGTAGTAGTGTTCATGGTATTTTGAGGATTAGTACGGAAGTGTAGAAACTTGCAAGTAGCATAAACAGGGGGCTCCTGACTGATCAAAAACTAGCTGGGGAAGTATTGAGATTTGTTTTAGATGAGAACAAAAGTGCAGGTAATTTCTTTTTGGTTATGACAGCCTTTGCCTATGCCAAAATGACAGCTCTTTAAAATGAAATTTCTGTGTCTTCAAAGTGAGTAATATTTTCATCCAGCTGTTCCTGACCATCAATTAGCATTGTATTCAGTCATGAGAGGAGGAAATGGAGATGTGAATTTTTTTTTTTATTTATTTATTTTTATTAATCTTCTTGTTGGTCATTTGTCTTACATCTGGAAAGCTTCCACTTCTAGAACATTCATAGTACACAAAGAACTTGCAGGCAATTCCCCACATAGCTACGGCAATTCAGGACGCAGGATATTTTCAGAAGAGTATGTTTGACTTTATAATTTGATAAAGAAGAATGGGTAGCTATTTTCAGGGACAGGCATACTTCATCTATCTCCGTCTGTTATTTAATTCTGAATCTCAAGAAATATAATCTGTAGTACAAAATAAGACTTGGTTTCTGTAGGTTCATTAGTGAAGCACAGATCCATCCTCCCAGCCAATATTTCAATCTGTACTTCAGCTTGACATGTGCTTTCATCTCTTATTAATCATTTGGTTTAAGACAAACTTAACTAGCATCCTAGACAGATAAAAGGAAAGCCACCCAGAGTGAGAATTTACTCTTTTTATAGAATTGAGGATGTAGTTACGCATAACAGAGGATAACCACTAAAAGTTGTCCCTGGAGTAACAGTGTACAAATTGTTGAGATAAGACTACATTTTATTTAGGCCTTGTGGTTAAACCCTATGTTTAGACCACTTGTCTCTGCAATGTGGAACCTCTTTGAAGAATCTGTTCTAACACCCAATGCCTATTCCACAATTTTACTTTCAGTGAAGTGTTTAGAAAACATTTTCTAAATAAACTGTGCAGCAAATATAAGGTGGAACAGAATATCAGCTGAAGACAGGAGTGTATTCTCACTTAGTTCGCTCTTACTGCTGGCTTCTCCTTTATAAGTCACCTCTGTAACATATTGGGATTTTTCCTCTTTTGTTCTTGCTTCTCCTCAATTAGCTAGCTTGTTTGGCATCTTATACTCGTGAGTATTTTTAACATCTCTTGAAAAACTCTGAGATGGATTCCTGCTGCTGATCAGCCAATGCTGCGTTCTCCAGTAGTTGCCATCAAAATATCTTCTATCTGCTTCCTTGGTACTCTTTACTCACCTATTTTTTCTATTCAATGTCCATAATATTTATCTCCTAGCAAGTGCTCTCTCTTTTTTGGGAGGGAGACCTTTGAATTCTGGTTTGTACTCTGGATGTCTTTTGCCCAGACTCTTTCTTGACTTGCTGTTTAAATAACTGTCAAAAACTTTTTAGGGGTGTGTTTCCATGGTGAGTGTAACATGTTTACTGTAGTATCTGCCTTGTATTTTTCCTGTGTAAGAGGTCCCTTTCTCTCTTTGCATGGCTTTTTGTGATACTGCAGGAATGTGCCTTACATTAATTCTGACAGAATAACCTTTCTGTGTATTTAATGCAATGGGATTTTTTTTTATTGCAGAATAACTAAAACTAAGAGAGGAATTGTCTTCTGAACAAAGACAGGGGTGGTTTTTTTAGATCTACCCAGTACATCTTCTCCTGATGCAATAGCTGCCTTATATAGAAACCTGAGTTTGCTCACTTTAAACTCAGAGAAAATGTTCTTGGTTATTACAGGCTGTTTATTAGCAATGGCAGTTTTCGTATCAAAACTTCCAGAATTGGTATCCTTCTGCCTGGCCTCTCTCATGACACTTGCTGGGAGCCTAGAGTGGCTGTGCAGTATTTACTGCTGTGTTCCAGGGACATTTCTCACTGAAGCTTTTGCTAAGGTAAAAATGAGTTTGAAGCACAGGCAAACAAGTGAAAGGCAAACCTCAAAGTGAGGCAACGTTGGGTTCACCTCTCTCATTACCTGGAGTGCTGTGTGACTGCTACTGCACCTGCCCAGATTTCAGTCCACAGCACAAATGGCCAAGTATCCATTTACAACTGGGTCAAACGAGGACAGTCTTTTACACAATTTCAGTAGGAGAGCTCTGCCACCTACATCCCTGAAATGAACAATATGTTCTTTATTTCTTCATAACTCTTCTCACTTTTGAAGGCCAGATTTCCGACCCCCAAAATACATGAATTGGATTCAAACCAAATTTCTGAATTAGCAGACTTTTCTGGGAAGCGCTCTAGAAAGCATGGGAATACGGCTGTTGACGTGAGCTCTCTTCACCTCAGCTTATGGGAGACAGCGTTGCAAACAGTGCATGTGGCACTGGCAGATATTCCCCAGGTGTTGCTTAGCCTTTTCAGTATTACCCTGGAGAGTGTATTATTGTAGATTCATTTCTTCTCCTGTGCCTGTCCACTTTCACTGTTTCCTAGTCATGTGGGAAAGATTAAGCTATGTTATATTCCTTGCTCACTAACCTGAAGCAACAGCACCTACACACTGCACATTTGTCATCAGAGGATGGAGCAGCATCTTGGAAACTCCTGGTTCATCAGTAGTAGCCTCATGTGCAGAAAGCTCTGGATATCAAGTTTCACAGTAAGGAGCATATGTTTGCGATGCATGTGCTCAAAACAGGCAAAAAAAGAAAAAAAAAAAAAAA